>ML787852.1:23926-36056 GCA_009831015.1 Picea engelmannii | reverse complement strand
GGCCAAATACTTCTACTCAAAGAATCATGACCGACAGATCAAAAATGCAGAACCAAGGCAAGACCTCCACTACTTTTAGTCTTGAAGGGGAACTGGCCAAGTTGAAAATCCCTATTCCCTTGACGGATCTAATGAGCAAAAATGATTACAGGTCACAGGTAATAAAAGCATTAAGCATGGAACCAGAAATAGGTACAAAGGCATTGAATATTGGGTCAGGAACACACTTAGACACTGTGAATCTTATTGACAATCAACCCGAGTTACAGTTCGGTCCTGAAGTTGATGGACAGACTCATAATGGTGTTGTTCTTCCTTTCTATATTAGCCTGAATGTCCACGACAAGATTCTGCACAATGCCATGCTCAATTCTGGTGCTTCCCACAATCTGATGCCCAAAGCTGTGATGGAGAAATTGGGACTGGATGTCACTAGGCCATACAAAGACTTACATTCTTTTGACTCCAGTAAAGCCAAATGTATAGGGTTAATCAAAGATTTGTGTATCACTTTGGCACAAATCCCAGTGAAAAGTATGGTGATGGATGTCGTGGTTGCAGATATTCCTCCAAAATACAACATGTTGTTATCCAGATCTTGGGGAGAAAATCTGAGAGGCACTCTGCAACTAGACATGTCTTATGCCACTGTCCCAGTTTTTGGACAACAAAGAAGAATGTACAGGGAAACCTTGAAGAAATATATGGTCAACAATCAAGAAAAACCACATAATTACCCACTGTACTCTGCACATTCTGACATGGATTCTTTTATTTTGTACAATGCCGATGACTTGGAAGGGAAAATCTCTCAGTTGGAAGATGATACACCTGATCCGAAAGAGGATAAAGAAATCGTTGAGGCAAGAAATGCTGAAACTATGGAACTGCCAACAGATTTTTGGAGCATGGATTTCGATGGTGCAGTGAGTAAAGAGGGAGCCGGAGCTGGAGTTTGGTTACATAATCACAGATCAAGGTATTCAGAGAGCCATTCTTACAAACTAAATTTCCAATGCACTAACAACATAGATGAGTACAAAGCTTTGGTGCTCAGCCTGAAACTACTGAAGAAAGTTGGTTCCAAACATATTATGGTAAGGGGTGATTCTGAACTGATTATCAAGAAAGTCAAAGGTGAGTATGAAACTAAACATACTAGACTTAGAGCATATATAAATGCTGTTTTGGATGCTCTTCAATTTTTTACTGAAATCGATTTGCAGGTAATCCCTAGGGGACAAAACATATTAGCAGACGGGTTGGCCACGTTAGCAGCTACTTGTAAAATACCCTTCCGTCCCACTCGCAAATACACGGTGGAAGTGAAGTGCAGACCAACCATTCCAGACAACATCAGATAATGGCAAGTATTTGGGAATGGCGATCAAATTGAAGACTTCCTACAATTTAAGAATGAGTTCGAATGTACAAATATAGATTTAGAAAATGATGAGGATGATGTAAATAACATTGTTTCTGAAACTGGTAGTGTAAATAACGTAGATTCCGAAGAGTTTAATGAAAATAAAGTAGACGCAGATGAATTGAATGAAAATGAGATAGATTCTGGTATTCTATAGTTGAAAAATAATGTGTTACCTAGAGGTTTAGTTTCGCTAGAAGACTTGTTCGATTTTAATGATGTAGCCAAAAAATAAAAAATTGAAGCTAGTGGTAAAGAGGTCGAAGAGTGCAACATAGGAACAGAAGAAAAACCCAAAATGATAAAAATTTCCAAATCCCTACCTCCCGAATAAAAACACAAATACATTGAACTGTTTAAGGAATATGTAGATGTGTTTGCTTGGGGTTATGAGGACTTAAAATCCTATGACACAAGTATCATACAACATCGGATTCCCATAAAATAAGAACACAAACCTTTCAGGAAAAAACTTAGGAGAATTAATCCCAAGTTGCTTCCCCTGATAGAGAAAGAAATAAAAAAGATGTATGATGCAAAAATTATAGTCCCCTTGAGGTTTTCCAAATGGGTTTCTAACCTAGTTCCTACCAGGAAGAAAACTAGCGAGATCAAACTTTGCATAGATTTTAGAAATCTGAACAAAGTCTCCCTCAAAGACAATTACCCTTTGCCCAAAATGGACCACATTTTACAAAAGGTAGTTGGGGGAAGTAGGATCTCCTTACTAGACGGTTTCTCGGGCTACAACCAAGTCCTTGTACACCCAGAAGATCAAGAGAAGACAACATTCACTACACCATGGGGAACTTTCATGTATGTGAAAATTCCCTTTGGTCTGATGAACACTGGTGCCGCTTTTCAAAGAGCAATGGATATTGCTTTTGTGGATGATCTTGGGAGATTTATAGTCATATATCTTGACGATGTGACTGTCTACTCCAAATCTGACAAGGAACACTTGCAACATCTCAGACGTGTGTTTGAGAAGTGCAGGAAATTTGGGATTTCATTGAATCCAAATAAAAGTCTTTTCGGTTTAGAGGAAGGTAAGTTGTTGGGACACTGTTGGCCCTTAACCAAGTTTTGAAGTTACTTGGTCATATTTGACCGTTTTTGGGACTTTGACAACCTATTGAAGATGGAGTGCCAGATGAAGTAGAGATCATGGGATCTTGGCCCACTTTTGGGCCCCCTTTTTGGGTTTTGGGACAATGTAATGGGAAAGGGATGTCGGCCCATGGGTTTACCCACTATTAGGCCCACTTTTGTAATGTATAAATAAACATCTAGGCATCTAGTAGAGGGGGGTTGTATCTATGTGATGCAAGATAAGTGCTAATAGACTACGTAAGTGCTCTATGCATGACTGTAGAAGGCTTACAGAGCTAAGTGCAAGTTGCTGTAGAAGTTATAGAAGGCTTTGTGCTGTAAGAGCAAGGAAGAAGGATCTAGCGAGCTGCACAAATCTTCTGTCCTATGCGAGGAAGGGTTTTTGGTGGCTTTGTGCTTGTAACCAATTGAAGACAATAATAATGAAGAAGAGTTGGTGGATGTAGCCCAAGGGAGGCGGTGAACCACGTAAATATGTGTGTTATGCTTTGTGCTTTGACTTGATGTGTTGTCCCTCCCTTTGCAAAGTGATTTGATATATTCAGATAGATCTACTTATGCTTGGTGCTTCTTAGATATGTGCGAATGATAGATCTGACATGTATAAAGATTCTTAGTGTCGATCTACTAGATCTAATTTGTTTTGCTATTGCTAAGTGCTAAAATACCTTAGATTAAAGTAAACGTTGCGATGCTCTGTGCTATCTACGAAGTATAATAAGGGTTGAATATTGATGAATGATCGATGCTAAGTGTTCTATAAGCAATATAATCACAGATTTGTGTCCCAGCTAAGGTTGTAGACACCTAAGTCTTGCAACCACCCCTGCCTCTACCTTGGGTGAGACTTCATCTGCTTTGCAGGTGTTGCCGAAAGGGCCGTTAGTTAGGATTTTGTTGGTGCGATGTTGTAGCGTTGAACCCTGGGTCTGCCCCTGTACCAACAAATGGTTTCGTTGCTGGGACTAAAACTGTGATTGCTAGACTGACGAAGAGGAAGCTTTGTGCAAAGATTCATCCTGAAATTGTGGAAGTTCTGTGCGTGGATCTGTGCCCTAGTGCGTAGTATTCCACTTGATCTGACAAGCTTTGTGCTAAAGAAAGAAGGCCAGATCTGAAGAAAAGAGGTCAGATATGAAGAAAAGAGGTAAGATTTGTAATCTTTGTGCTCTGATAAAGGTAGGAATAGTCAAAAGTTTTTAGATCTGGAAGCTTTGTGCTCTGCAAAAGTAAAATAAGTGAAATTTTTTGTTTCTAGAGTATGGATCTAGGTATGTTTGATAAATTCTGTCCTAGCTTGAAAACTAGGGCTATGATAGATGAAATAAAGTTTGATATGAATAGATCTAATAAGTACAATGATAGATATGTTATACTTATGAATAGAAAGAATGTTTGGACTAACAAATGGATGCAGGATCTTGGAAATAATTTTTTGCAGGCTAGCTACCATGATCCTAGTACACAGTACAGAAGATGCTGGGGATCATTTAAAAGGAAGAGAGGATTAACCGTATGTTACAGTTGCAGGAAACCGAGACATCTTGCTAAGGAATGCCCTGATGGAAGACCTAGTTGTCTTTGTTGCAAAGCTATAGACCATGAAGTATTGGACTGCCCTAGAATGATTGCTAAGCTTGAAAGAATGAATATGAATGAAGAAAACCCTAAGGCAGCTCCAAAAATAGTAGAACCCCAAAAAGAATCCGAGAAGGTATTTCTACAGATGAAAGACACCTTGAATGATCATTGACATATTAGGTTATTAGAGATATTTAAAGAAAAAGAATGCATCGAAGTAAGAATAGGAGACTTCGACATTGACAATGTTCTTGATGAAGAAACACAAGTGAACATTATGCTAGAGAGAACTTGAGAAGCTATAGGAAGGCCTGCTATGATCCCTTCATTAAGAGGAATCAGGCTATTCAGAGGAAAACTGGTGAACCTATGTGGAAGGCTCAGATATCTATGAATGCTGATGGAAATTCGACATAGGAAGATTTTGAGATTATTAAATTTATTGAGGACAACACCCTGTTTACTATGTTATGTGGAAAACCTTGGATTGAAAGAGATCAAGCCAGAACGAAGGAAGAAGAAAAGGTTTTAGAATAGCAGAGACAAGAGTTAACAGATTTTATGACTAGAAGGATCGCGCAGTTGATTGAAGAATAGGAGAACAAATCGAAGCTATTTGACACTCGAAGCCCAGATGTCAAAGTTGCAAGAGCACTAGAGGACTCACAAAAGATTGAAGCACCTGTCTCAAATATAGAAGAAGTATTACCCTTGAGTCTTAGGAGAGAATCTCAACAATGCGAAGTGACTATGTCTAAGGAAAATAGGAATCAGAATGGGAAGAAAATCACCGAGACGAAGCTCACTGGAAAGAAGGCTAGGAAGCTAAGTAAAAAGAGAGCTAAGATCGACAGGTTACAAAAGGTTCCAGAAGGGGCTTCGTAGACAGAAAACTTGCAGAAATTGAACTTCGCCGAGATATTAGACCAGCGACATAGGCCACTTCACCAAGGCGAAGCAATATAGCTTTTGGAAGCCGATATAACCGTTCGAATGCCGCTCCGAACGGGTCGAAAAACATTGATGGTTTGCCACTAGACCGTTAGACCATGCCATAACGGACATAACACGAGTTAATGATGCCTCATACCCGTTGCAAGCAGACCGTTGCTAAGTTTCTTATTTAGTCCACTGCACCACACACCGAGAATAATTTTTTCTAACTAAGAATTTGAGCCCACATCCTGAGATTATTTTGCACTGTGATCATCGCCTTGTTCCTGTACCCTTCAATGAAGTCTCTGAATTCAGTTTACACCTGATCTAATTGACCTCGAGCTTGTATGTCGAACAAGCTCAACACTGCAGAGAAAGTAGTCGAAGGAGTTTTGATTGACTTAATGACTGAGAGAGTCATGTCAGAATGAGGGTTATCTACAGGAATCCAAGCATCATCAACAAGAGGACTACAAGCCTCTCCTTCCACAACTCGTGCACATCCATCCCGACCGACCGATGAGAAACAGACAAAGCACATAGACGACATTGTGAACGCCAAGCTTATTCCGCACATTCTGTCATTTTACCTACCACCTCTCAGTGATGCCACCAACCGTGACAGTGTCCCTCGAGACTTCGAGTATATTTTGATCACCGCGTACCTTCCGAAAGGGGTGCACGTAGTTCGTTCCGACCAAGATAAGCTTGCAACATTGAAGTTTAGTGACTTCAACCTTGGCGACCAAAAGGCTTACAACATGCTCGTCCTGCACAAGTATCTAACTAGGACTAAAGGCAAGAATTCCAAGATCATCCTGCAGTCATGGACCCAGAACCTCGCATAGTCCACACTGCTCAATGTAATGAAGATCTCGCACTTTGGATGACATCAAGAGGTGAATGCATGTGTAAAGTTGCTGCTGTCATGCTATCACATCAGATACCTATGGCTAAACCGATGCATCACTATGGATTTGACCTTGATCAATCGGATCACAAGGCTTAGTATGCAAGGCCCTGACCCATAAGAGTTTTACCTTGGAAAGAACTCAGACCGAGCATTAGCCTAGAGAATTAAAGAAACTTATGGCGATGTCGAGAAGGTCATGTGAGGCTACAAGGTAGCCTCTATCCAGAGTGGCACAGTGTGCCTTGTCTGTCAGTTGATCGCGGGCAAGCTAGTTTGTAAGAATAGACCAACTCAAGTGACTGGATTCATAGTTGACCTTGCAGGGAAGTGCGCAGAGGGACTACAGATGAACTGGGTGCAGTACCTTTTCAATCAACTAGAGATTGATTGCAGAGAAGCGCAAGACCAAGGCTATGAGTTCCACTTTAGTTGGCTTCTCATATTGATCGCTTTCATCGCCTGGGAGCTACCAGAAGGCGCCACTTTCTCTGATATCGAACCCTTCGAACCAATGTCCATGAAGTTCTATACGCTGTGGTACTCCTGCGAAATGAACAAGCAGTGGAAGTCCAATGTCGTCTTCCATGCCTATTACAATCAGTTGAAGATCACAATCTAGTCTACACCGCACATCACCCCGAGCACACTTTACAGGTTTAGACCCTTAATAAAATTCAACGTAGACCGCCACTTCACCTATATTACAATGCACACTGATGAGCATAAAAATCAGCTCCAATCATATTACAAGTTGACAGAAGATGACTTGGAGGAGATTACCAAGGAATGGTCGGTGAACCTTCTTGTTCTAGCAGAACCCGTAGACATGTCTGATGAGGATAGCTCTGAAACTATGCCGGACACACTTGGACCACGCAAGACAAAGAAAGATGACAAAGTGCATGATGTCCATAGCACATCGGTGAAGACCACTTCGATCTCACCTGGGCAGGGAGATGATGGTGGAGAGCTAGGTGGCACAAAATTCGAGCAAAATAAAGGTGAAGTTACTCCTCCTAGAGAGGAGGAGGATCCATCCAAGAAAAGGAAGGTTACCCCACCAAATCCTTCATCTCGGAAGAAAGATAAAACCACCAAGACTATGTTTAAGACTACCCTTACCCTAGACGACTTCGACTTCTTAGTTGTTGCGTTGAATGACACTTCACTGGAGATCGCAGAAAAGAAAGAAGTGAAGCAGGAGGAGGTATTCAGCCAAATCAAGGGTGAACTTCAAGAGGTGCAACATGCACTACAGTCTAGATGCACAATTTCTATTGCGCCCTCAACAAGTGGAACAAAATAACCAGGAGATGAGCCAACCCAATTGCACCAGATCGTCGATAAAGTTGAAGCTTGTATTCGACGAGCTCAGGAAGAGACAACACAATGCACCCAGCCTTTGGTGTAGGCACAAGAATATTTGCTAGAACAACGCAGTAATGCAGAATGAGAAAAACTAGCTCTTCAAGAAAAGTGAGAGGAAGAGAAAACAACGCTACATCAAGACAAGGAACAGTTGCTCGCAGAGAAACTCAAAGTACAGGAACGGGTTCACAGAGCACTTCGCTCTGTGACAATCATCAAAGTCCAGACAGAAGAAGGGGTTCCAAAATAGGTGGCACAACTACAAGGAGCGATCCAACAGCTTCAATAAAGCATCGCAGACCTGGAACTTCGCACCGTGCCCGAGACTCCTCAAGAAATAAGAGATCTAAGATAGGAAACTACCCGCAGCATAGTTGACTGATTAAAATCCTTTGCCTTGGAATACAAGAAGATGAGCTCTAGAATCACTCAAGCATATGAAAACCTCATGGAAAATCCAGAGTTACAGGCATTAGAGTCGCAGCTCCAACACACAACATCAGGAAAACACGTTACAAGTGTAGCTGAAGGCCTTGTCACCAGTCAAAATAATGAAGAGGTTTCCAGAGAAATGCACGACCCAACAATAGGTACACACACTTCATAATAAAGTAATGGAAGTCTCTCAATGAATTCAACCAGTGCAAGAAAAGGCATGCCAACTGTTCGCCGAAGTTGAAAACCAAGGAGTAGAACTTGAACGGGTTGTGAGTGTAGCAGAACAATGCCTAGAGGGACCAATCGGTGATGCACTCATCCAGGAGTTCACTGAGAAAGAGGTAGTCACACTACAACAAGTCGAAGAAGCTCAAGCCAAGCTCGAGGCATTCGAGGTGGAATTGCTCAGACCAGAGTGACTCGGGATGAGTCACAGGTGAGTGTTGGGGGCCTGTTGGCCCTTGAACAAGTTTTGAAGTTACTTGGTCATATTTGACCATTTTTGGGACTTTGACAGCCTGTCGAATATGGAGCTCTAGAAGAAGCAGAGATCACGAGATCTTAGCCCACTTTTGGGCCCCCTTTTTGGGTTTTGGGACAATGTAATGGGAAAGGGATGTCGGCCTGTGGGTTTACCCACGTTTAGGCCCACTTTTGTAATGTATAAATAAACATCTAGGCATCTACTAGAGGGGGGTTTCATCTATGTGATGCAAGATAAGTGCTAATAGACTATGTAAGTGCTCTGTTCATGATTGTAGAAGGCTTACAGAGCTAAGTGCAAGTTGCTATAGAAGTTATAGAAGGATTTGTGTTGTAAGCGCAAGGAAGAAGGATCTATCGAGTTGCACAGATCTTCTGTCCTATGTGAGGAAGGGTTTTTGGTGGCTTTGTGCCTATAACCGATTGAAGACAATAATAAGGAAGAAGAGTTGGTGGATGTAGCCCCAGGGAGGGGGTGAACCACGTAAATCTGTGTGTTATGCTTTGTGCTTTGACTTGATGTGTTGTCCCTACTTTTGCAAAGTGCTTTGATATATTTAGATAGATCTACTTATGCTTGGTGCTTCTTAGATATGTGTGAATGCTAGATATGACATGTATAAATATGCTTAGTGATGATCTACTGGATCTAATCTGTTTTTCTATTGCTAAGTGCTAAAATACCTTAGATCTAAGTAAACGTTGCGATGTTCTATGCTATCTGTGAAGTATAACAAGGGTTGAATATTGATGAATGATCGATGCTAAGTGTTCTATAAGCAATATAATCACAGATTTGTGTCCCAGCTAAGGTTGCAGACACCTAAGTCTTACAACCACCCCTTCCTCTACCTCGGGTGAGAATTCATCTGCTTTGTAGGTGTTGCCGAAAGGGCCAATAGTTAGGGTTTTGTTGGTGCGCTATTGTAGCGTTGAACCCTGGGTCTGCCACTGTGCCAACGGACACATAATCTCTGAATATGGAATTAAAATAGACCCCAACAAAATAGAATCCATCCAGAAAGTGGAACACCCTAGGAACATCAAAGAACTACAATCATTCATTGGAAAAATAAACTTCCTTAGGAGGTTCATACTCAACTTGGCCGAACTTCTTAGGAACATCACTAATATGTTGAAAAAAGACACAAAAATCAGATGGAACACTGAGTCCAAACAATCTTTTAAGCAGGTGAAACATGCACTCACCCAAGCCCCAGTTTTGATCAGCCCATATTACACCAAAGACTTTTATCTTTTCTCTTTTGCATCTGAACACACCATCACAATAATGCTGTTGCAGAAAAATAGTGAAGGGTACGAACAACCCATAGCATTCTTCAACAAAGATTTGAGAGACGCTGCATTGAACTACGACATAATGGAGAAACAATATTTTGCCCTGGTAAAGGCCATAAAGGATTTCAGAGTCTCTATTCTCCATTCTCACACAATTGCATACGTTCCAAACGTAGTGGTAAAGGATATCCTGACTCAGGATAATCCAGATGGTAGAAGAGGAAAATGGATTGCGGTTATTCTAGAATATGACATTGAAATAAAACCTACTAAACTGATCAAAGGATAGGGTTTGGCCAAACTAATGGATGAATCTAATTTTCATGCTCTAGATATTAATTTTTTGGCTGCAATTGACGAGCAGGAAGAGCAGGCAACTCCAAATGTAAAGGAGGTATTCTTAAACTCTCCTTGGTACGCAAGCCTCGTTTTTGTGCTTCATAACTTACAAGATCCTCCTGGTTTGACTAAGACCAAAGATAGATTTATTAAACTGAAACCATTGACATTTTGTATTCTAGAAGGTAATCTTTATTGGAAAGATCCTGGTGGTATCTTTCTTAATTGCCTATTAAAAGACGAAGCTGATAGGGTTTTGTAGGATTTTCATGCAGGAGACTGTGGTGGACACCTGAGTTGGAAGACCACAACTAACAAGATTTTGAGAGATGGTTTCTACTCGCCTACATTGTTTGCTGATGTTCATAAAAAAGTTACTTCTTGTCATAAATGCTAGGTTTTCGAAGGTAAAAGAAAGTTTCTGCCCCTCCCCATGAAATCCATATCAGTTGAAGCTCCTTTCCAACAATGGGGTTTGGACTTCATCGGAGAGATACACCCTCCTTTGGGTCAACACAGGTGGATCCTCACTGCCATCGACTATTTCACAAAGTGGATCGAAGTTGTACCATGTAGGCAAGCTACTGACTCTGTCATCATTAAATTTATGGAAAATCATATTTTGTCTCGTTTTGGATGTCCAAGAAAAATCATAACTGACAATGTAGCAGCCTCTCGATCCAAAAATCTCATAGAGTTTTGTAGCCAGTATCACATTACTTTGGGACACTCCACAACTTACTACCCTCAGGGAAATGGGCTAGCTGAGTCCTCCAATAAAACTTTGGTAAATATCATTAAGAAGACTCTGCAAGAAAACAAGAAGTCCTGGCATAATAATCTAGTTTTCGCACTTTGGACTAATAGATTGACCACCAAGAGATCAATTGGTATGTCTCCATACCAGTTTGTTTATGGCACTGAAGCAATTTTCCCTACCTCTTTGGGGGTCCCTGTTATGAAGCTACTGCAATATATACAAGCCGAACCAAATGATTCCCAAAGGAGAATAAATTAGATGATCAATTTGCAACAATCCAGGGAAGAAGTATACAACAAAACCCAAGTCATCTAGGAAAACATCAAAAAGATTTTTGAGAGAAGAACTAAAGAAAATGATTTTGAGTTAGGTGTTTTGGTGCTGAAATGGGACTCTAGGAATGAGGATAAGGGTAAACATGGAAATTTTGATAGCTTGTGTAAAGGTCTCTACATTATTCAGGCCTTCAGAGGAAATAACATTTTTTTTCTCAAGAACAGTGATGGAACATACCTACTAGGCAAACCTGTGAACGACAGGATGCTGAAGCATTATTTTCCACCCCAATAAAGATATCACAAATTTTTCTTCATTGTACATACCATTTTTTGTTTTTTGAGGTTGTGTGTGGGTGATATTGATCAGTTGGTTGAAGCCCACAGAGAAGGCCCTAAGCCAATGGACAATGTTACCAATATCTTCAAAATAAAATGAATCAAAAAGTAGAAGAAGCTATGGAGGAGATTTTTCAGGACATCAGAAAGCAAGATTCTTGGCACTTCACAAGGAGAGTACCATCCCTAGGTGGAGCCACTGTTATAACCCTATGATTCATAGGATCAACTGGTGACTGGAATTTTTTTCACTCTTGACTTATTTTTTATAAATGAATTTTCATACTGCAAATGATTCACAAAAAAGAAAAGAAAAATAAAAGAAATGAAAAAGAAAAAGAAAAAGAAAAGAAAAGAAAAGGAAAAGAAAAGAAAAGAAAAGAAAAGAAAAAGAAAAAGAAAAATGAGAAAAATAATAAAAGAGGGCATAAAATAAATGGATAAATCCCCATGCAATAATAATGACTTGATCCATACAGTTTAATCATGGTCAAGTCTTTTGAATTTATGTTGACAGGATCAATGAATAAGCTTGGCTAAACTGTCTAATCTTAGCAAAGTAATTAGGTTAGTTAGTGAATAAATTTGATCAAACTGTCTAAACTTGATCGAATAACCCCAGGTTAGAGTAAATTCTTAGCCCAACAGTCTAATCTGGGCTAAATGTGTAGGTAGGTAGGATAGGACATAAACTAGCCAATTTTTCCTTCAATAAACATGCTTGATGTTAAATGAAAATCCATGATTTTGATGTTTGAGGTGTGTTTCCTAACCCCATGGTGACAAAAAACAAACGAAAGCAGTGAAAAACCCACAAAAGAGCACTATCCTAAGTTTTCATTGCATATTTTTGATTCGCG
>ML787852.1:7157-23876 GCA_009831015.1 Picea engelmannii | reverse complement strand
TTTAATGGTGGGGGGGGGGGGTCTGATATGGGCGGTTTTTCCCGACGGACCCCATCCTAACGTGTCACAAATATATGGTGTCGGACCCCCTCGCTCTAAACCATTTACCACCTTAACCCCCCTCCGACATACCGCCATACCGACATTTCCTTACCACCGTCGCATCGTGACATCATTTTCCACTATCCCGCCGCCTCCTGACGTCATGTTCCACTACCCCCCTATAAGTCTCATCTCATAACTCTGTCAGTTTTTCTCCTCCATTCACCCATCACAGGTCATGTCCCACTTTCCTATCCTCCAATCACAGCCGTCAACATCATATCGGTACACCCGTGACCCGTCTTTCACTTGCCACCTCATACCTCAAGTGATCCATTGGATATTTAATACAGACTAACATACCTGTTAGTCTGCTGAACTGTCCCCCGCGCCCAATGGATACCCGTTCGCTCAAATTTAACCCCGTTTCCACCATTTGTGCACTGCTCACACCTTCTTTCAAGTAGATATGATCTCTTTCCCTATGCAAAAAATGGACTAGGACTGCAAGCCACAGTCTGTCACCTCTTGGACTTTGTTTTTTAGAAGAAACTCCATAGAGTTTAATTTCAAACAGTTTATTGAGCAGTTTTACCACCTAGTGGTGAGCATTCTCAGTGGTAGACTAGAGCCGTAGATAACTGAAGAGGTCCAGAGAATCTTACACCTCTCGGACCTTGCCAAGACTGGAGACCGGTCCCTATATCAAAATCACACGGAGATCAGAGTATATGGGTGTGAGTTAGCTCCTTATAAGATGCCCAAGTACTTTCCTATGAGAATATTCGCTTTGGAGTACATTAGGCAAATGAATAATTCAGATGACATTCATTTCGTGTCTTTGAAGAAGAAACAACAACTGAGAATCAAAGGGTAGATTGGACCTTTAATCTGCAACAGTCAAGTTGTAGGAGAAGAGGCAGACAAGCTATTAAAGGAAATGAATTTCAGTACTAGTTTCATTTGGCACTATGATCCGCATGGGATCATTGCAGAGATGAGATCGAAGAACAAAAGTTCTCCATATGCTCATACACTTAAACCATAAATTGAGAAATTTATGAACCAAACAGAGTGGGAGGTGAACACTCTGGAAGACATTGAACAACAATCTCCTCTAACCATGATTTCACAAACCACCACTCCACAGGTAACAAAGGAGAAAAGGCCCAGGAAGGACGTCTCTCCTTCAGTCACTGAAGTATCAACAAAGGATTTGTAGGTGTACACCAAAAGGTCTAAAAACACTCACACTACTCACAGGTCTGGAGAGGAAGAGACCCAGTCTACCAACGTAGCCGAGGGAGAACATACACCACTTCTTTCAAGCAACCATCAGATGATGTCTACTTCTTCCTCAAAGAAGCAAATTGATACCACCATGACCACACAACCTCCACCAACATCTACAAAGTTGAGTATTTTTGAAAAGTATGACTTAATCAAGAAGAAGAATGAGATGCTGACGAATCACACCTATGGTCAGTTTTGGAAGCATACATCAACAACACAAGATAGGTTTCTCTCCGCTTTTGATACTGAAAAAGGAAGAATGCACATGGCGTTTTTGCAAGCACAAGTGCCTCATCCAAAAGAGATCACTGATTACAAAAGGTCGACTATTGAATTTGATGCCAAGCAAGTCCATCTAGCTGATCAGATGGATTTGCATGGGCAGACTAGAGAAATGGTTTTCGCCACATTGGCCCACGCTTCCACTACTGCTGCGAAATTACAGGTCTCTCTGAACAATGTTCAGACCCAATTAAAATTGGAGAAAATATCTTCTTTTTCAAAGGATAACAAGATTAAATCCTTAGAAGAATTGGTGCTCAAAATTGGGTATGACCCCTCAAATGTGAAAGCAGTTGAGGAGTTGCTCAATAAAAAGAATGCTGACATAGCATCTTTGAGGAAACAACTGAAATTTTCAGCTACAGAAGACTCATAGGCCAAAGAGATAGATGAGACAGAAGGTGAGAAGGAAGAATTGCTAAAGATAATCATGCAACACAACGCACAAATAAAGGAAATGGAGGTGGAGTTGGAAAGGCTGGTAAAGGAAAAGGAACAGACAATTCCCATGGAAGTGATCCCACTGAGTGCAGTTCCCCTCACATGAGTTAGCACAACAACTGTATCGATAGCTACCACAACAAAACTTCCATCAGTTGCACCAGTGACAGTTCTGGAGACTTTTGAAACTCTAGCCAAGTCAACGGAAGAGATGACTTTACAGGGAGCAAAAATTAAAAAGTTGCAGTTAGAGATAGAAAAACTCCAGAACCTTAAATCTTCTTTCCAAACCAGTTACAACATTGAGAGGCACACATTAGAAAATCTTAAGCAGGAAATCCAACAGTTGCAAAAACAAACAGTTATGGGAAAAACACTAGCAGAGGCCAAAAAGAACATCTGGATGGATATCTCCAAATCCATAAATGAGATATGGCCCATGGTGCAAATCATGTTCGAACAACATGAGTTGGTGTTAAGGAGCAAGCAGGCCATCGACAGGATCAAGGGAGAATTGGGAGAGATGCCCACATAAGCAAATGAAATCATCAGGTTTTTGAATTCAAAGACTAGGGAAGAACCGAAAGAGTTGAAGATTGAAGACAGGAAAAAGACCATCCTCGAGGTTAAAAGAGTGCTGACCAAAAGAGGATTAATGTTGCAGCTAGAGGAGAAAGCCCAGAATATGGATGTTGGAGTTAAGAGATTATTCAACAAGATTGTTGTTTTGCAGAAGAAAGGCCTTCCTGGTCTACTGGTTCTAAATGATAAACTGATGACCCTATCCGACTACAAGCAAAATATTGCCACGGTGGCCAAGGACAATTCCAAGTTTTCAGGAATCCAGGGTAGTATCACAGGTAAGGAATTTCTAGAGACTTTGCAGCTGGACCTCAGTATTCAACACATAATCAAATATATTTTCATCACCAAGCCTACTTTTGCCAAATATACTGAGATGGACAAAGTCTACCACATGATATTGAAAGTTACCATCTCCAGTCAACAAAGATGGGAGGAGTTGTGTGAATTGATTGATTAGGGATGAGGTGTGTCGTCCAAATCAACAAACAGAAGAGTCAGAGTCACGTGAATGACTCACCGACGACCTTCCCCAAAATCAACATAAGAATCTGACAGATAATCAAGAACTCCTACAATCTTGTATCTTGTTATCTAGTTGTTAGGATTAGATCCTACCACGTCCTGATCATTAAATGACAGGGTCATTTGTAATTTTTTGGTTATAAATACTTCAATATTTGAAGTATTGAGGGTTGATCTTTACGCCCAAGTAAGATGTAAGCACTGCAATTTTTATCATAGATCTACCAGTAATAAAATGACATTTCATAGGATTCTCGCGTGTTAGCTGTTGGTGATGTTTTCTTTTCTCTGTTGAATGGTTTTTCCTCCGTAATCATTTATGTTTTCTATATCTGATCGTTTAAAAGAAGTTGAAGTTGAAGAATTTATCTTTGTATACTCTGTTTCTGGCTTTTAAAGATCTAAATGTTTATCTTCTGATGTTATGATTAAGAAATTCTTAAATGCTTCTTGATTATAATTGATTATCTCATCTTTTCTGCTATCCATCATTTAATTTCTAAAGGATCTAACAATTGCATTATCCTGCCCTGTGGAAGCACCTTATAAAATCTGTTCATTGATCTTGAACTTTATAAAACAGACCCCATAGCCCAATGGATGCGTAAGCAATATTTCAACCATTTTTATAAAATAAACAACACAATCCTATTTATTTTAACTAGCCTAATATCTAAATTTTGAATCAAAGTTAAATCCTACAGAGAGATCCCTCTCTAAAACTGGCAGGGATAGATCCCAGTTTTGAAGTGGTTGGATAAGTTACCTCTGGTAAATTTCTTCTACCTTCCAACAACCTCTGGGAGTATACAGAGTGTTAACACTTTCTACAGATTTTTGATGTTGATGGACGAGCTTCATAATTTGGGAGTTTGTTATTACCTCTTCCTTATTGAATTTATCTGCTATGAGAATGACTTGGTTGAAGACATGGATTAATGACAATGATTTTACATGAATAAATTTTATTGCGACACATCTTTTCTATGACATTTCTTCAGATTTGATCAAATTTGAATGAGGGAGAGACGAACATAGAAACCTTAATTTAAACTAAAACATTAATTTTTATCAATTGTTTACTTTCGTTTAAATTATGATTATGTTTTCGTCTTTTTCTCATTAGCAATCATTTTCCCAAAATAATTTGGTAGGTTTAATTCATTAAATTCTTTTGTCAGTTTTCATATCATTTATAAATAAAAAAAAGAATAATAAAAAAAAGAATAATAAAAAAAAGAATGATCTATCATTTGTTTGATTCTGTGAAAACCCAAAATTAATATTTTTCTCCTCTCCATCAACTTGTAGCTTCTAGAATTTTAAGATCATATTTGAAACGAAAATATAAACAATATTTGTTTAGAACTTATAGTTAGTTTAAATTCATTTTAATTTTATTGTTCTAGATTTTGTTTTATTCACATTTTTTAGGTTATTAATTTGGTTTCTTTTTGTTTCACAGGTTTCTATTATCATTTATTTGGTATGGATCTGATCATGGATTGATTTTATTATCTAAATACGTTCAAGATAATTGATCCAAAAATAATATTGGATTGCTGCAAATAATTTATGAGCAACAACAAATAAGATTTGGAAATGCGTTCAAGAACAACCAGATGGTTTTGTGGGACCAATTGCAGCCAAACTGTGAGGAATATGAAGAAACGGTTGAAAACCCATCTGCAGAATGGACCCATTTATCTTACTCGCGAGATTTATCCCCAAAAAATGCACGATTTGAGAGATATTGTTTCCTCTTTACGAGACAAATTTCAGGTGGCGAAAATTATTAGTGACACTCAAACTGTTCATTCATTGCATAAATATATGAGAAAGTTCAGAGCCCAGGGGATTCAAAAAATTGAGAGAAGGATTTTTATCCTTTCTTTTTTGTATATTATTTATTTTTTAAACTTTTTCTTTTCAAATGGAGTAACAGATGGTTGGAATTTTGGGAGAATGGATGAGTATTTTTGAAGAAGAATATGAAATTCCAGATTTCTTAATGGCTTTTGTCATGTGAGTAAAATGGTTTTATTTTCATTATAATAACTTCATATTCTTTGAGTAATTGATTATGCATTGATTTAAATTAGTTTTAGTCTGTTTTATCAATACATGGTTAATTGCTATCATTTATGTATTAATTTTTTCAATCTTTAAGAGTCTTTTATCCCAATTATCTTGATCTTGGTGATTGTATTACTTTGATACAAATCTTATATTATATTGAGTTTATTCATGTAATTCATATTTGTAAAGATATATTTGTTCAATTGAGATTTTTCTTATTGTCGATTAATCTATTATATCTTCACTAAGGATCATGATTTGAAAGTTGTTCTTTCTACATTTTAAATTAGATTTAAATTGTCAGTCAAAGTGATTTTTATCCCGACACTGTCACAATATTAGAATTATACAACCTTCTTCTATAGATTTCTCTTAACAGACAGGTTGTTGGAGCAACGTTATATAGGACAACCAAAAGTTCTCTTTAAATACCGACGAGTTACTGGTCTTCAAGATTTCTTTTGGACCTTATGATGAACTTATTATACTGAAACTATATGGGATACAATTTACTCTTTGGATTTTGTCCTTTTGTAGACTGGGCAATGTTATTATTGTTGCTCATATAATTTATGAATATGAAACTTTATTTTTATTGAACTAGCTTTAGATTGTTTTGCATATAATTTTTTATGTTATGTTTTTCTTTACGTGGTTCATTATATTTTGGTTCTTTTAATATCTGTTATTCATCGTCATCTATGCATCTTTAGTTTACATCTAATGTTGGCTAGTTGGTAATACCATTTGCTGAGAGTTGGAGTTTATTTCATTTTCATCCATTGGACACTTTAAAGTCACATGAGATAAAGTCTATTTGTCTTTTTGCTATCATAGACTTGTTCCATAATATAAAAGAGTTATTTGAGTTGTTTCAGGAAGTATCGTTCTTGATTTTGTCATAGATTTATAATTGACATAGGTTAAGTGGAGCTTACACAAACACAAAAAGACTAATCTAGCTTAGTACCGTTGATCAACGTCAGGTTAGTTAGTTTATATTTGATTTGATTTGTTGATTTACGAATGCATAATGATTACATCATTTAAACGTTAAATGCTTTGTCCATTATCGTTATATCATTTATAATATTATTCACTCATTTGTTTATCATTTTGTCATTTATAGTACACAAATAGTTTCCTTTATTTTTCATCTTGTTTTGATCCATTAGTTTAAACCATCATTTTCACGAGGCTTTAGTTAAACCTTGTAACTGTATATAATATTACTATTAGTTAAGTAAACGTATGAGTGTGTTAACTGATAGGATTATATATTTAGGTAGTTTGACTTCTTTTAGTTATTTTAACATCTTAGTTGGCTAACGGAGCCATAAAACCCGTTAGGGTAGATCATTCCAAACGGTTTGGGTTAAATAGACAACCCCAAACCATATCTTCCCTTCTTGTTGACGGTGTCTCATAAACACCCGTCAACAAATGGCGCTAGAAGGAGGGCAGAGGTAAATTTAATGATTAAATGTTTTACCCCTCAGCATGTCATAATTCCATATTTATAAATTATTCTTCCGTGTCATCTTATAATGCACTAGAAGGCAGGTTAGATGACAAACAAACTATTTGGAGTCAATTTCTTCAATTTCTTAATTTTTCATGGCTCCTGCCCAAATCATTGCGTTGGAACATGCTTTCAATGTCTCATTACTAGTTATTCCCAACAAGATAGCTGATCTCTTTTCAAAACTCACCTTTGATGGTGAAGGGAACACATCTGCAGTAGACCATATTTCTAATTTTTTTTATAAGTTCTTAAATAATAAGATCACTGATCTCAATCTCATATGTAGATTGTTCACTCTCACCTTCCGAGGTCGGGTTAAATATTGGTTCGAATCTTTTCCAGCTAATTCGATTCATTCTTAGTCTGAGTTTGTAATTGAGTTTTTATCAAATTTTAACAATTATGATTATGATGAATTAAGTGAAGAATTAAGTTGCTTCAGGAAAGAAAATGATGAATCAATCAATGATTTTGCAATTAGGTTCATACATGTTTATACTAGATTCCCTTTGAAAGAAATGCCTCTTATTGATGAATGGTTTCAATATCTCATTTCTCTCTCAGACAAGAAAGATCAATTAATTGTTATCCGATCTGAATTGAGCACTAATACTCAATCTCATGATGGTTTAAAAGTTCATGATGATCTTGAAGTCATTAAATCACAACATTTTTTGTCATCTTCTTTCATTTTGGTAGATCAGGAGCAGCATGACATTTTACAAGATACAAATATGGATTATGATATTTCTTTGCCAACAATGTCTATTTCTATTGAGGAAGGAACATTGAATTCAAAAGGAGACTGTGGTCAAACTCTCCAATATATTACAATTGTTTCTAAAGTAAAAGAGATGGAATGTGAATTTGGTAATCTTGTTGTCAGTAAAACTTCCCCTCACTCATGTGAACAGGTTCAAGATCAATTAGTGGGATATGACATCATTGGTCAAACTAGTAATGAATCATCTAATTCTATTAATTTTCTCTCACATTCACCCTTTTATGATGAATCAAATTGTCTCTTATAGTAATTCATTAATATATGACCCATATCCATGAGTATTAGTCACAACTGACTAATAATTCTCACGATTTGAAACCTGCAATAGTCCTGGGGACCACCCAAGGGAGGACCTTTTAATCAACCATATCATGGAGGATATTCAAATCCCAACCTGTAGGGAGGATCCCTAAACCCCAATCCTTTTGGACTATATTCTGGACAACTCTTCCTAGGTGTCCCAAATCCCACTTGGGGTCCTCAAGGCCAATCATCTTTTCCTTCGCAGGGTCAAATTAATTACCCTCCTTAGAAATAACCTGGGTACCCTCCTCAGGGTCAACCTGGTTACCCTCCTAAGGGGAAACCTAGTTACCCGCCTCAAGGTCAAACTGGCTATCCTCCTCTGGGCTACACTGGTTATCCTCCCCAAGGTCAAATGGGTTTTCCTTCACCTTTTATGCAAATTCATCAACAAATGAATCCCACTTTTGCTGGTCAAAGTCAGAAACAACAACATATGCGAGGACCTTCTGGATACAACTATCCACCACAATCAGTTTACAGTCCTATTGGTGTTCCTATGCCTCACTAGTATCATCCTCAAGCAAATCGACAGTTACCTTTTTTAGCTACTTTAGATCTACCAGATCTGTCGATATTAACAAACGATCCCATATTAGACTCCCCCTTTTGGCCAATAATTCCAGCCAAATCACCATATGATATTCCAAATTTGAAAGGAAACCTGGAGAAGACCCCAATAACCACGTCATGACATTTCATCTATGGTGTTAATCAAACTCACTGATGGATGATTCTATTTGTTTATATCTTTTCCAACGTACTCTTACAGGTTCAACGGAAAAATGGTACATTGAGTTACAACGTAAAAATTTTCAAGACTTCAATTCACTTGCCATGGTTTTCCTCACCCATTTCCAATTTCCCACGGGATATGAATCTGGTATGTAACTCTTGACCCCCCTTCATCAGACTAACTCCGTACATATTTATGATCATATTCATGAAAGGAGACAACGACGACGGTTGATAAAAGCCACCATTCCCAACCAATTGTTAGCTTAATGGTTCACAAAATATCTATTACCTCCTGTTGCTCGCGATGTATCCATGGGTGGTGTAGTTACAGAAGAGGAAGCCATTTCTCATGCCCAGTATTTGGATATGGTTTATTCCCAGTCTCGTTCTTTGTATGAATTGATCCCAAATGCTCCCAGCAGATCAATTGATCCATTGAAACCATCTACCACCGCTCATTTAGATGGTGTTATCGGTTCCGTCAAATCCCAACTTGTCTCACAATTGACTGGCACAACCAATCATTCAATAACTACCTCTACTACAGTGAAAAATCCACTCTCATCAAATTCCACCCCTACTAAAGTATCCAAAGTGAATGCAGTTCAATCTACTTCACCACCATAATCAGGGGGGAAAAGAAAAATAAGAATAAACCCAAGAAAAATAATAATCAAACTAAAAATACAAAAACACAAGCACAACCACCTACTGTTGAAAAGAAACCACAACGTAAATTGAAATTTCTATGTCTCATATGTGCTGAAGATCATTACACATGAGACTGTCTCCACCAGGAAGAAGTAGCTAAATTATTCAAAGGAAATTCTCAACCCATTGTTTTGACGCATCCTTTTCCACAACAACAGTCACTAGTTGCACAAAATCCTGCAGCTCCGCAAGGAGGCAACCCAGGTCATCCTCCTAATGAGAATGTTTCATTGAGTGCACATATTTATATGTTTAATGGTGTAGATTTGACCACTCGAACTACGACATATGACAAACCCCCAGGTAAACCCAGTAAAGAAAGCATAACTAATGGAACTGTGACTAATACACCATCCACTTCAGTTACCCGTCCGTCTGGACCTCTCTAGACTGAAAAAAATGAATTTTTACTCTATCTTACGTTCGCCCAAGAGTACAATCAGAAAGTCAACCTTTAATCCTAACTCTCATGCTGCCAAAAACTACAACATTGTTGAATATTTGGCCCAAGCACCTCATGCGATGTTAACTCTCGAAGTTCTACAACACTGTCATAGCCAACGTAGGACTCTCTTTGCTATCGGGGAAAATCCCCCTATACTATACTAGGTCAAGGTACACACAGAGCATTGACTTCCCTTAAAAGACAATTCTATTCCTAAGCTAGCCCAAAACTATCTAAACTAAGTGAAAAGAGAGAGGAAAGAAGGTTAAGAGATGTACCTTTGGTCCTTTCAGCTGGTGTAGACCTCTTTCACCTTTTTAGCTTCCTAGGTTGCTAGTCTCTTCCCAAAGATGACCTGCAAAAAGATTAGGAAAACAATGCTACAAGATATACGATCTCTACTTATCACTCTTAATGGTAAGATATAGATATAAATGCATATATCAAATGAAAGAAAATAGACACAATGTTTAGGACATGAAATAACTCTTTTATTCAATATGAAGATCATAAAGATTACAACCTTCATCGGCTATCTCTCCGCGAACTAGGTCCGAGATCCTCTATCGTGGCTCCAAGTGCTCCAATACCATGCAAACTTCTCACATCCAACTTATCTCTTGGAAAGGGGGAAAGGGTTGTATTAGGAGAAAGGGATTGAGGGGAATGTTGAGGCCAAAACTCAAAAAAGGATGCAAAGCTTGGGCTAGAAAGGGGAAGGGATTTTGGCAGAGTTTTCTTATTATCTTGCTTGGTATTGAAATGAGACCCCAATACATCTTTTTATATGACAAAAAGATGGTTATTCGGTTTGGGGATGAGCTACAATGGGTAAAATGGTTGGGAAACCTTCAATATCCCGTAAACTCAGCCGGATTCCTTGCAATTTTATATTTTTTGCAATTTTTTAAGGTAAACGCGAGCTGTCTAGCTTGCATCTCGCATATGTACATGGGCTAACTAGTATGCAACACGCATGTGTATGCGGGCTATAGTTCAACAGGGCGCATACATTTTCGAAAAAATAGTGTTTTTAAGAGGAAGTCTCAGTTGTATTTTGGAAAAATATGTAAGTGGAAAGGCCAATGCCATGTGTGCATATGTAAGGAATTTTTGGACTATAACAAATGCCCCCTAATGTGTGAGGTTAGAAGAGCAACTAATGACCAAAATAAATTACAATATCTTTACCAGTGGGAAGACACAGAGTTGAGTGAGCCTGGGACCAGAGTTCGGGAGTGTGCCATCTGCAAGACAATGATAATCTCTCTGAGGCGAGCATACCCATGCTCAGAATGAACTAATCATGGATTCCAATCAAGTAAACTGCAGATCCATGTCATATAAATGTATAGATAAATTGTAGCCGCAAGCAATACACAACATATATACATCTCAAAATCATTTGAAGATACATAAGTACAATATGCATCTTCAAGAAGCATTGACTCATGTGGTTGTAGATGAGGACTTCGTAGCTCGAGCAACAACTTCAAGATCTTCAAAACTCAGGTAGGAATACAATGGGAGTGTAAGGCTCACTACCCTGAGGTCTTCGACATGTCATCGGGGAAAGACTAGAGGATCATGATCATCAGGCATAGAACTTCATTGATTTTTAATCCGAACTTGACTGGAAACTCGGGATGGCCGACTCATGGAAGTCAAGAGATAAAATACAGAATGGCTGACTCAGGTTGGATAAAAATTCCTTTGGAAACAAAATGACAAAATAATGAGACTCAACCAGCTAAAAATTAACATAAGTTTGTGATACATGAGGCACCACAAACTCTCCATATGTTTGGAAGAGTAACCAAATGGAGGAGGACACAACTCTATGTAACGAGAACAACTTCCTAAGGTCATAATAGATCCCAATGCTTGGAAAACAAACAAAAGGATGTGTTTTGTCCAAGGGAGACTATCTTGCTGCCGAAAAAAGAGTGTATATCCGTGTTCCCTCTTTTTGGAATATTTGATTTTTTAAGTCTTTTTCAAATTTTTAACGAGCTTGAAAAAGAATAAAAGAATGCTACGTTACAAAGGAGGAACGATTGTTGCAGGCAAGCAAACTAGTTCCAAGTGCATGGAACATATTGATGCTCGGTGCAAGGAGACACGTGTAGGATAAGGACACTCAGGAAAAATTCCTCCATGGGTCAAGGTGTCAGATCACAAGGGAAAAGGTGATGGAAGGCTTGCATTTAAGGAATGTTTTGAAGGTTTAGTTGAATAGAAACATGGAGTCGGCATTAAGCCAAAGACGCAAGGATGAGACATGCGATGCGATTAAGTGTGACACAACAAGACTATTTCCATGTTAAGTTTTATGATCCTAGAGAAGGTAAGATCAATGGTTTTGCACATTTAAAGAGTCTGAAAAATGCTAAAAGAAGACTCCAGGGAGTTCCTTTTTCCTAAGTAGTCTAGTCGGTTCGAAAAAAGGGTTAAACTTCTACTGAGAGGACGTCTTTTCAAAACCATTTTAATGAGTGTGAAAGAGACAAGATCACTCGACTATCTTTTCAATTTTAAGGAGTTTGAAAAGAGATTAACTATGGACTCACAACCTTTTTCTGATTTTAGTATCCTTAGCCCGAAAAATCTCCCTAGGCGTACCTTTTTCCTAGATAATCTTTTGGTTGGAAAAAGGCTTAAAGTTATGCCAAATAGATGTTATTTCTGGACCAATTAACGAGTGTGAAAGGAACAAGGTCACTTAGAGATATTTTCATATTTAGGGAGTCTGAAAAGAGATTAACTATGGACTCCGAGGGGGTTCCTTTTTCGTAAGTAATCACCAAGGCCCAAAAATGAGATAAACCAAAAGCAAGGAGAATGGCCCTTTTTCAAAAATTTAGTCCCTCAGGCCAAAAAATGGGTTAAACTTACACCTAAGAATACTCTCCTAGCAAACTGAAGCTTATAGGGCATACCTTTATTCATGAATTAACCATCCAGACTGAAAAAGCGGTATACTATAGTCGGACAGATGTCCCTTCAAATTTTGGTTTGGCGAGCGTGAAGGGCAACAATATCGCTTGACAATATTTTCAATTTTAGAGAGTCTGAAAAGGGCTTAAAGAAGACTCCATGGGGTCTTCTTTTCTTAAGTAATCCAAACGAGATCGAAAAGAATAAATAATTTCTCGTTAGATGTTGCTTTCAATGTTTAAGCAAGCCTGAAAGACAACAAACCATGCTCATAGGGAGTCCCTAGGGTATAGGCTATAAAAAATGATGAAGAAGAAGGATGAGGCTTCAACACAAATTCATGGTGGGACTAAAAGGGACTCCTGTGCCTATGAAGTACTTCGACATGGGAACCAAATGGAAAACAAGGGTCTAACTAGGATTCCCATGGAAGGAAGGCTCTACCATAAATAGTATGACACACTAATTAGTAAGGAAGGCTAGTTTCAGAATTTAGTGGGGTCGATCCTAAGGAGAAAAAAACCAAGAAATGGATAATACCTTAACGTGAAAGTAGGGAAAACCTTAACCTATATGCAAGTTTTGAGGTCAATACCTGTCAGAATGGATCGATACAATGAACAAAATTCAAAGAAAAATGTCTCCAAGATCCTGCATATAAGGCTAATAACACTCATCCTGAAGTTAATAGATCCAATATAGATAGAAACTTTAGAAAATAAGAGGTTCTACTGAATACAAAACTTGAAAACAACAAATATCCTTATGGCTCATAAGTAGTACTGGTTCAGGCAGATCCCAATGCGAGGCTCTGACCAAGAGTCTCTTCGATAGTCAACCTAGAAAGTCTCCCAAAAGGGAAGAAAACACAAACCATGGTGTAAGTCTTCCCACGATATAGAGACCGTAGTCATGGCTTCAAGAATATCCTCATCATAAGGCAATTCAAAATCTGAGAAATCACACGAACGAGGAGGGTTTTCAGTCCCAACGGGAGAAGTAAACTGACCATATTCCATATGACAATGGAGGTTATGACCAGGAATGACAGATTCTATTAGTGATGAATCACAAGCACGAGGGTTTGAGAATCTACAAACAACGAGATCATACTCAAAAGGAAACTCGAGATCACTTTGACCAAGAGGGGGAAGCAAGGGCTCCCAATCCCCCATTAGATAAACCAACAAATCAATTGTTGAGACCAAGTCTCAAGAAGGAAAACATGAGTGACCAAGTTCCTTCTCAAGAGAAATTGAGCATCGAGGATAAGACGCGACATAATTTATTTGTGGCGGGGTAGAGTCTACATGAAAACTAGGAACATATAAAGGGGAAACCTGAACTAAAACCATATTAGGATGGTGATTATCAGATTCCAACTAATCGATAGTGACAATTCTTCCATTGTGAGGGAAATGAATCACCCGAAAGAGCATAGACACCATGGTGTAATCATAACATATACATAATCATGCGTGAGAAGCATATTGAAATCTAACGGGCCTTGCACCACTATAACATCGACAAGGAAAATTTTCCCACCTAACGAGATAGGGAACTGAGGAAGAATCCTCAAATATTCACTAGGACGTCTATCAAAATCCAACCACCCATGCGAAGCAGACACAAGCTCAAGAGAACCCAAAGCTTGCCAAGCCAAGGAGGATAAAATACTTGCAGAGGCTCCTTCATCTACAATACATCGGTAAATGTTTTTTGAATTAACTTCAACCCTTATTTGAAAGGGTGCAAAAGAAGGAAGACGAGGCTCAACAATGTCATTCCAATAAAAAGAAACCATCCTAGGAATTGGAGGGGGTGTTCTCGAAGTGAGTGGTATGCCCCCTTGTTATGAAAGTACTGAACTTGAAATGATAAAAACATAGTCAGTTGACACATCACTCCCCAAGATAAGAGTGGGATCAACTGAAGATTTCATCGACGTGACCACTTTGGTAGACTTGACACTCCACAAGATAAGAGTGGGATCATTTGAATATTGCATCGACGTGACTACTTTGGTGATCCGTAGGATCTTTTAATGACTATGGTTGAGTTTTAATTTTGCATGCGTTAATTAACCATTTGAGAAACTTAGTGAAGGAATGAGGAAAGAAGAGGAATTATGACAGCCATATACACATGTGCAGATCTGAAATGAAATAATAGACAACAAACCATAACACGCAGATTGATAACGGAGTTCGACACAACTTTGCCTACGTCTCTGGGCCTTTGTCTCTGTGGGGGAGGCTTCTTTATTTCTGTTCAAAAGCTCAAAAGTACATTGCTACAATGCCAAATGGCTACAAGACTGATCTGGTCATGTTCTCCTAGATCTCTAGAACCCTGCAAAGAAAACAACACGTAAAACGAACATCCGGAGCTCCCAGAAATGACCCGACAGCGTCTACTCCTCAAAATCTTCCCTGCAACAAAATGGCTTTGGCTTGGCTTCTCTTCAGCGTAACTCTGCTCTGACTGCCTTTGACTGTCCTCCATGGCCTCAAATAGGCCTGGTTTATATAGATTTGAAGTTGGTTTCTCATCTCCAACTTCCTCCCAAAATTTGGGCTCCAAAAATGCCCAATATCTCCCAAAAATGGAGAAAATCAATTAAAATTAGGCAAATAATCAATAAAAAATCCACAACTTAGGCATAAAACCCATTTTTTAACAAAAATCGRGCRCAACCCCCTTTTGGCGCACGCCCTGGTCATATGGGACGGCCCATGTGGCCGAGCACTGTCACTATAGCGTTGGCCCCTGGTCTCTTGGCGTTTGTATAGGGCCATGGGCCTAACTGTTGTAACCGCGCGCTCTAATTAGTATTGGTCCCTGGTCATATGGGACCGCCCAGGGACTAGGGGCTGGACCCCTATCCATACAATTCTCGCGCGTTGCGTTAACCCCCTCGTATGGTCATATGATATGCCGAACCGTGTGTTTGTGCCGAGGGCTGGGGCTAAGCCCCGACCCTTTTCACCGTCGGAGAACCATTATAACGAACTCATATAAATTATTTTACATATGGTTTATAAGAACCAACCGACGGGCGGGCGGTTATCCCAGCCCTGCTAGTCCACATCCCGGTGAATAGGTCGCAGGTTTGACCCCCGACGACATAACAAAATTTTACACAACCAACAAACCAATCACGGGGTGCCACGTGGAAACCCATGACTGGGCCACGTGGCACCTCAACAACCAACCAAAATATGCCACGTGTCGATTGCTGATTAGCCCATGTGCCTGCCACTTGTCGGAAGCCATACTGCCACGTCACCTTGCCACATCATCCCTGCCATACTATGCTGTCAGCCTGCCACGTCATCTGCTGACGTCATCCATGCCAGTGTCACCCTTACAGTGGTGACATGTGTCACCTCTGGATAGGTCCAGCTGTACGCTCGTACGTCCAAATATTCCTGCCATGTGTCGCTTCTTGGAGCTGCCATGTGTTGCCTCCCAGGGTTTCCACGTCAGCTGTATGGACCGTACGGTTTGCACAGTCAGCATGACACGTGGACTATACGGACTGTACAGTCATCCCTTTTTTTACCTGTTTGGATTTTCGGACAAAACGCGATATCTTTTGCATACGAAGCCCATTTTATGAAGTAAATATACCGCCGGAATTAGGAAGACGAGACAGACGCAATGGCGTTGGTTTCGTCGCATTTCGAGCACTTTCATTTTTGAGCATTTTTAAACCCTGTCAGGCTTCTGGATCCAATTTCGGATCATTTGGTAGACTCGACACTCCCTAAGAGAAGAGTGGGATCAACTGAAGATTGCATTGGCATGACCAATTTGGTAGACTCAACACTCTCCAAGAGAAGAGTGGGATCAACTGAAGATTGCATCGATGTGACCACTTTGGTAGACTTGACACTCTCCAAGAGAAGAGTGGGATTGGTCGAAGATCGCATCAGAACAACCACTTCATCAACCACTGGCTTAATAGGATGTGAGACAACATGGTTTGAAAGCACATAACCCCACAAAAGAGGAGCGATATCGGCCAAA
>ML787851.1:1188655-1208414 GCA_009831015.1 Picea engelmannii | reverse complement strand
TTTGTATTCACTTTGAATTATAATACACTCATCACTTCACTTTATTATTTACCTTTTAAAATATCTTAAACCACTTTGACTACTTTGACCTTTTGGGGCTTCTAGATGACATATGAGGGTCCTCCAACTTCGTAAGGTCATAATTATCAAACTGTCAGGAGTTATGTGACGTTATACATACCACCAGAAATAACATGACATGTACTATCCATATAGATTAGTATTATCTGAAAATATATCATAACTCATACTGTTACCCATCAAACAAACTTGGGTCCATTACCCAAACTTGGGGTCTTCAACTTCTCATGACCATAACTCTCTAACCGTGAGGAATTATGTGACATTCTAGATACCAATGGAAATGACATGACAAGCACTATCCATCTAGGATATTTTCCCTGACAAGTTCACTTTCCTTCATCTCATTATTCCACAACTAAGCATGGGTTCTCTTACTCCACAAAGCGTCTTCCCGTGAGGGCTTTCACCATAAGGGGACCACTTTGGAGTTCATCCATATTTACTTCTTATCAACCATGAAAAAACAATAATGAGTCATATTTACATCAAACAATATTGGGTCCATTACCCAAACCTTTGTGCTACGAGGCTTTCTTCAAGGGTTGACATCAATGACAACTAACCTTAATCAAAAGCCCTGGGACCTATTCTGGCGCAGCCAGGATAAGGGGATTTGGACCATCCCATAGCATTTGCAAGCATAAAACTGTTAGACTTTGAGTAGAATTACAACACTACAGAGCGAGAAGGTCTGGCAATGGTTTATGCACTTCAAAAGTTTAGGCATTACCTACTTGGAAAACATTTTAATATGTTCACAGACATTCATCCCTTAAGTATCTAGTCAACAAGCCAGTGTTGGGGGGGATAATTTGTCGATGGTTACTGTTGTTTCAATAATTTGACTTTGAAGTCATAGTTAAAACATGGAAGCTGAACGCAGGACCTGATCACTTATCAAGGGTCACCAATGGCGAGGAGCCTAAAAAATTAGAGGATACCTTCCCTGACGCACAGTTATTTTCAGTCCAGGTCATAGATGATTATTTTGCTGACATTATTGAGTATTTAAGTACAGGGACTGCGATACATGAACTTAACACCACATAGAGGAAGAATCTGGTTGTCAGAGAAGCCGACTACCAGTTGATCACATGACACTTATATAAAATGGGGGCATACATCATCTTGAGAAGGTGCGCGCTAGAACACGAAATGCTTAGGATATTGGCAGGCGCCCATGAAGGAATAACTGGAGGACACTATGCAGGAAAAGCTACCGCGTAGAAGGTACCACATGCATGATTATGGTGGCCAACTATTCATCGAGATACAAAGGAAAGCTACCAACAATGCGATGTTTGTCAGAGGGTTGGCAAACCAAACTGACGGGATGAGATGCCCTTACACCCACAAGTAACGCTACAAGTGTTTGAAAAATGGGCTATCGATTTTGTTGGGCCAATTCACCCACCCGCAAGAAGGTTAAGCGCGTGATACATCATCACTACGACAAAATACCTCTCAAGATGGGCAGAGGCAACACCAGTTAAAGATTGCATCATAGAGACAACATCACACTTCTTGTTTGAACATGTGCTCACTAGATTTGGATGCCCAAGGATTTTGACAATTGACCAAGGAACTCACTTTATCAACAACACTATCAGAGCTCTGACTGAATAATTCAAGGTCTACCATCGGAAAATTACGCCATACCATCTTCAAGCAACTGCAACAGTGGAAGCCTTCAACAAGATTCTAGAGAATTCCTTAACCAAGATTTGCAATGTCAATAGGGACGACTAGGATTCAAAGATACCAGTGGTACTATGAGCATATAGAACTAACTGTAAGAAGTTGATAGGGAATACACCATTTATATTGGTGTATGGACAAGAAGTAGTGGTGCCATTAGAATTATTGGTACCAAGTCTGTGTGTCGCAACAATTACAAACATGATAGAGCGAGGCACAATACAAGAACGGTTAAGTCAACTGATGAGCATGGAAGAAGATAGGATTCTAACAGGATTTCACCAAGAAGTACAGAAAGCAAGGGACAAATCTTGGCATGACCGACATATCAAGAGAAAAAGTTTCAAGGAAGGAGACCTTGTCCTACTGTATGACAACAAGTTTTTCTCAACATCCAGGAAAGTTCAGAATGAATTGGTTGGGACCATATGAGGTCAAGATTGTCACAGATGGAGGAGTTGTACAGTTGAAGGATTTGGAAGGAAAATAATTGAGGGGCATGATAAATGGGATTTGACTGAAGCTGTATAAGGACAGTTGACCACCCGTAACTTGAAAGTTACCATGTAGTAAGAACCAATGTAAAAATAAAATTCTGCGCGCACAGGTCAGCGAGTCAGTGCGACGAAAAAGAAAAGATTCCACGTGTATAGGTCATCGAGTCAGCGTGAAAAAATAAGAATACTACATCAGAAGAAAAGGGTATCTAAGCCAAAGACTCTGCGGTCTCAAAAATCCCAGCGCACCAGAAAAAGGACCGACGGTTGGAAAACACGACAATTCAAAAAATGATGGCTATGGAATTCAGGCGCCAACTGGCGGCGACTATTGAAATTGTGACAAACACACGGAAGTCCGTACGCAGAGGTAAAGAACTTAGTGCAACGGAAATGGAAAAGTCCGAAAACATGACGCACAGGACAACAATTAACAAGTACAAAGTTACCACATGTAGGACACACAACAAAAAGTGAAAAAGGGACAATTGTCAGTGTAGAACAATTGTCACTTCGCTGTCCTGCTATAAAGTCGGAAAAGGGGGGAAAGAAAATCATTGTGTTAATTACTAAGGATAAGAACACATAGGTGAGCAAAAGAGTGATAGAGTGAGACTTTGAGCTAGCATCCATCTATTTAGATTATTTACAGTCCAAATCTCGTCACAATGTCACCACCATGATTTGAAGCGCCAGGAAGGGCCGACAGGAACATGAGAAGTACTGTTCGGGCGACATACACAAGGGAGAAAGACATACCCATAGTGGTGGATGTGGATGAAATCCACACACCCGAGTATGAAGAAAAACCCATGACAATAGAGGAGGAAAATAGCCCAGTGCAAGAGGCCGGGAAGCTGGAGGAGGACACAAAGAGAACCGAATCTAACACATCGAGGGGACCAGGGTCAAGACATGAAGAGAAGGCCACAGATTCAGCGCCACGAACCAAAAGTAGGATAGGAATCAATACATGAGGATGTACTAGATGTGGGGGCCTCATCCCCACAAGCCAAACAGAAGGATCACGCTGAGAGTAGCGTGCAAGGAGGGTCACATCCACAAGTAGAAGGGACCCTGGTTCTGCCGAAGATTCTAAAAGGGGTGCGCGTAGATGATGATATGGTCGGCGGAGTGAATTCCATCAAGTATTTTGACCATACCGTGACAGATGTCACCAAATTTCCAGACCTGATGCCCCAAAATTATCAAGGAAGCAGGGGAGAAGGCTCATCAAGAATGCCATTGTTAGAGCCGACGTAGTGGATTCTTGGGCTCTATAACAACGACATCATGAACATACTGGATTTCCCACATTTTGGGTGGGGAAAGCACATTAATGATTGTGTCAAGAAACTGCTTGCATGAGTTCATGGTGAGATCTTGTGGATGGATAGGCCAATGCCTATCATTGTGGACCTCATCACAACAATCACAGGGCTACCAACATATGGGGAAAATCTAGAATAGTACATGGAGGATAAAACGAGAGCCAAGGCCATCTCGGATGAGATCAAGGCCAAGTATGGCGCAGAGCGCAATAACAGGGACATCAAGATTATGGACATCAATGATCCCGCGACAAGGTTTTCCACTAGACTCCTCACATGCAAATTGATGTGCAAGTGTCGCAAAGAGGAAGTACCGACCGGTGTGGTCACCGCCACCACACAATGTGCAAAGGGGAGCTCGATGAGCTGGGACCCATACCTCTTGAACTCATTTTTAGAGGACTGTAAGGAAACACATGATTGGGGCTATGGGTTCCACTACTCGTGGTTACTCATCCTCATTGACCTCATTGGCTGGAAGGGACCAATTTACAATAAGTATCTAGAGAGACCAGGAAAGTGTGGCGCAATGTGTTACATATCATTATGTAGCAACGCAGACCTGAAGATAAAGAAGACAAATACATACATATTTGCGAGGTATTTCACAGAAATCTAGGACCTCATTGTGGATATATGGCACATTTAACCAGAGATTGTCCAGGAGTTTGGACAGGTTGCTAAATTCAGGGAAACGCGTCATAGCTTATGGCTGCAATAAAAGAGAGACAAAGCCAAGGAATGGCTACAACGAAACTATTGTGTGACGATGGAAGAGATCCATAGAGAGGTCCAGGAGTGGCATGAATAATGGAATATACTAGTGATTCCAACCGCAGTACCAAGCCCACAAACTCAGACGTAGGGAAGACCAACCCTAATGTACCAAATAGGCACCAACGGGGTCAGAACCAAAAAGAGGAGTATGCAATGTCAAGAGGGGGGAATCAACCCATCCAAGAAGAAACCTAGAACACATAAAAGACCACCAAGGGGCCCTACACAGGCTCCACTGTGCATAACAACAACCAACACATCCAACGGAAGAAGTGCATGCAAAAGAAACAGACACAGGGACACATGAGATCCCTATGGAGGAAGAACCAGGGACATGGACCCATGAGATTCCTGTGGCAGAAGAAACAGAGCCAACCACTGTCGAAGATACTCATATGCCCACTATTACTGAGCTATCAAAGACCCAAGAGAAGCGGCCAGGGGAGAAAACCGGTGGTGGCCGAAAGAAGGTGAAGGCCCACAAACCACAGTGCCATATATCACTAACCTTGAATGATGTGGATTTAATGGTGACAATAGTCGAGGAAAGACTGGCCGAGGTGTGGGAGAATACAGAGAAGCATAGGGCTTTAATTACAGATCAAGTGCAAGAAGTAAAAACTACACTGGAGAAAATAAGGATTGGGGCAACGCAGGCACCAAAAGAAACACCCATGTAGGCTAAGGAAGGAGTGCCAGTGCCTAAAACGATGTAATTTACAACACAGGTGAGCACCAATTTCATCATCATGCCTGCAATGATGTTTCTTGATGAAGAGACAACACAAAAAACCCTAAAGGACATTTAAGCGTTGGACATAGCATTGGCCAAGATTCCAACAAAGGCACTGTATAAACTTCAGGTAAGCATTGTGTAGGAGATTCAATCTAGAGCAAGAGCTGGTGCAACGAATCTATAGGTAGCCCAGGTAGAAAGAATCACGATGAAGGAATCCCTCAACCACAAAGAGCAATGGAAAGAGAGAGCACAAAAAAAAGTGGAGGAAATGGAGACTCAGATCCACATACTATTTCAATCCATTCCCGATAACACAAATGAGGAGGTAGTGTCTTTGGAAGAGAAGCTGTGAAGGATAGAGCAGACTATACAACACTATAAAGAGAAAATTAAAGAGCTGGAGGAGCGTGTCACACCTACTACTCCCCCATAAGTCAGATCACAATGAGAAAAACATGAAACAACATCTACTAAGGACATTGGCCGAAGCATACATAGAGTCACTGATCTATTAGAAAAGAGCGTGCAACTGTAGACTCACCTCCTAGAGGATGGAAGCCTCCAAGAACTACAAGAGAGGGAAACGAAACTCCACGCAACAATGGTAGAGGTGAAGCAATGACATAAAAAAGTTTCACTACCGGAGAAGATCAAGATTGTCACCGAAATGAAGGCTCTGCAGTTGGAAGAGAAAGCATTGCAAGCACGGAAGACAACAAGACATGCATTGTAGGAGCCCCTGCAAGAAAAGGCGGAGTAGTTGGTCATGGAGAGCGATACAACTAAGCAGAGCATTGAACAGAATGGGTTTGAGAGAGGAGATATTTTACAATCTCCTATCACGGTGCAAGTGGTCACCGCTATGTCCGAAAAGAGCATTCATGCTCACTAGCTGTGCCAGCGGATAAAAAAAATATATGACACACTACAACAGGCAGTAACATACATGAGAGGCAAGTAGTGACAACTGCACAAATCAAGCAGTGACCCGGGACGAGTCACAATGTTAGTGTTGGGGGCATGTTGGGCACATGCCTATTTTGGGGAAAAGGCACGATGTGGAGTAAATACAGTTGGCAGGGTGGCATGCAAGAAGATGGGGAAGAAAGACAACTGGCAGGAAAAGTAGTGGACGAAAGAAAAACACACATGCAGAGGAGGAAAGCGTGCAAGGACAACATGCAAGAAGACCTAACTATGTTAGGGTTTTGGTAAGAGAATGTAATGGCTGATGAGCCAAAAACAAATATAAATAGATACCTAGGAGGTCTAGGTGGGGGTTCTACTTATTGAGTGTTAGTGAGAAGGAGTAATTGGTCTGTAACATGACTGTAATCCGATCCAGTCTTAGAAGCTGTTGAGCTATAGAGGGTTAGAAGGGTAGATCTTGAGGGTTAGATCACAGGATAAGGATCCTGGTTTGATCTAATCTGCCTCATAATAGATCTCAACCTGATTGAGGACGAGTTGTAAAGCGCACAACACTGTAGTTTTGGGACAGCCATAATAAAAGAGCTTGAGAGCCATATTTTTGTGGACGTAGGCCAAGAGGGGGTGAACCACGGTAACACCTGTGTTATGTGATTGAATGTTTGTGTCCCTTTTACTGTCAATAAGTAGGTGTTAGAATGATGTATTAATGAATTAATGGATCTAATTAAACTAAATGAATGAATGAGAATGAAAGTATATTGCTTTAATAATTAGATAGAATTCACAATGCACAATTCACAAATCCCCATTCAGTCCTGGATTACAATCATTTGAGCATTACAGTCAACCATTAAGAATATATTGGGTGAGACTGTGTAGTGCACTCTATGCGCTGTGCTGCCTTCTGGTTTACCAGGAGGGACAATAGTTTTAGAGGCTTTGTTGGATCCCCAGTAGATCTGAACCTGGGTCAAATCATGTTAAAGGTATAACTAAGATAAGAAACCAACAACTTGTCTTCCTCAATCCATGACACCTTCTTGACAATATTGGAAGACTCCTCTCTCCCATATGAACCTGAAGGTAGATTCTCTCTGAATGATTAACTCTTCCTCTGAGCCTACTGACTCCCTTTGATTTTAGATTCCCTTTGAATTCAAGCTCTCTTTGAGTCTGCACAACCTTCAGAGCTACTTGGTCCCTGACCTCTGTCACTCCGCTACTGCTAGCCATGGCTGGCATATGTTGTCCCTTTAGATGAACAAGTTGCTCTCTTTAACTCCAAGAACCATTATTGTGTTGAAGCTAGATTTTCTAGGAATGAATAACACCTATCCATCCTGGAACAATATGTAGTATCCCTTCTTATAAATAGCTGAGACTGAGAGCACACTCCTCCTAAGTTCTGGCACCCATATCACATTTTGACACCCTCAACACATCTCCCGACTGCATCCGGAATGAAACTGTTCCAGATCCTCGCACAACATGCTTGGTACCAATACCAAGTTCCACACATAAATATGAGTCAATCTATGTGAAGCTATTGCACAACTCTCATGCTCCTGTCATATGACATGAGGCTCCACTATCCACCAACCAAGTCCCATCATCGAAAACTGTGCCAAAAAGGGAAGAGACTAACAATAACTCTCTCTAAAGCCTATTTGCAACTTCATCAACCTCTGCTACTAATTCCTACTGCTTCCTTCCCCGTCTCTTCCACTGTGGACACTATGAAGCATAATGACCATACTCATGAAAATCAAAACACTTGACCTTGCTAATTTCCTTCTTCTTTCTTGGCTCTAGAGATGCTTCTCTCTTTGGAGAATGTCCTCTTCTGCCCTTCCTAGTTTGAGAAACTAGGGCCTGGTTCTCATCATTGTAACCTTTCTACTTGCCATTATTAGACTCTATGCAAGCCTCCTATTGGATGTAATCGATCCATAACATGTCAAATGGTGGCATTGTCTCCTGCACAAAAATCCCTTGCACAAATGGTTCCCAAGACATGAGAAAACCATTCAAAGTCACATTCACCAAATCCATGTCATCAACTGCCTCACCAATGGATACAAGTTGATCATGAATCTGAGTGACCCTCATGAGGTAGCTAGCAACAATACCTAAACTGGTCATCTCAACTTCTTTGAGTTGGTGCCTCAAAATCAACTTCCGGCTTGGATTACCGCTTTGGTATAAGCCCACCAAAGCATAATACATCACTTTGGCTGTCGTCTTTTCGAAAATATGAGGAATCAAGTGAGCCTTGATGGAATCCAACAACATCGTCTTGGCATTCACTTCCTTCTTCTTATGGGTGTCCAATTCCTGCGGATCATTATGACTTGGAACCACTGTCTCAGAATACTCCTTGAGATCATTCTCCTCCAAGAGAAAAATAATAATGACCTTCCAAGCCCATAAATTTTTTGCTCCTTCCAACCTATCCTCAATCTCAAGAGTGCTCACCATTGTGACCTTCCAAGAAAAAAAAACAAAAATATGCAACAACAAATCTGTTGTATCACCAATCTGTAGCTGCTTCTGTCTCAAGAAGATGACCCTTCTCTCTCTTCAAAGCCCTAGCTCCGATCCCATGTCAATTTTTATGCATCTAATTTCAGATTTGAAAATTACTTCCAAGTGACTCAAACAGTGAACCCTAGGGATATTATCACTGAATAATTTTACACTGAATGATGATACAAAATTACAGCAGTGGAAATATCAAGATGAGAGAGAAATCATCCATGCACAAGAGACACACAATTTCTGTTTTGTAAACTTCTCAATTCTAGAATTTCTAAGGGCAAACATTAGCCCTCCTAACAAACCACAAATCATCAAATCTGAGGACAAAAACAATCCTCTTGCACAAAATACAAATGAACAAAATATCTTAGGAAAACTCCCAACTTACAAATATTCTCCAACACACCTCTACAACCTGCTGACATCAGCTGTACAGACTATGTAGATTGCCGATGTTAGCCTCTACGGATGTGCTTCTGCCCAGAAAACCCACACATGCTGCCTGCTTTTCTACCCTCACACGTGCGACTTGTTTTTTCTGCTGTACGACTGTCACACGTGTGACTTTACGAACATGTTTTGTACCATACATGTGGCTATACGAACTTGTTTTTTCCACACGTGTGGCTGTACTGACTTCTCACATGTACGACTTGTACCTTCCTCATGCGTGCACTGCTTTCTCTTTCCTTTCTCACATGTGTGGACTCACACGTGTGGTCTTCCTCCTTGGATGAAAATATAAAATCAGAAAGTTCAAGAAACCCTAAGCTAGATTTTCCAAAGTGTAGAGTTTCCCTTGCTAAAATCACCAAGCCTTTTAGCACAAGTGCTTACTCACTTATGCTAACTCCATAATGTCATAAGGAGATGTCACAATCTCTCTTCTCATTTTATACGAGTCCCAAGTGAGTTTATAATCCCTTAGCTTACTCTAAGGGGCCCTTCACTAAATTCAACATTAAATTAGAATTATTTATTCACATGTGGGTGTGAAGCCCCAATAGAAGCCCCTAAAGCCCATCAACAATTCCATGAAGCCCCAAGCTCCAATCCAAGGTGGTTTTCACCAAAACAAAAGTGCAATGAGGTGCCAACGAAGATTCCCACATACTCGACACCAAGGCCACTTATGGGAATACCTCCCAAAGCTACAAAACATCAACAACCTCACCAATAGTAAGTTAAAGGCATAAGTAAATGTCAGTTAGGCATTGGCCCATGAGTTATTTACCAAAAGAGAAAAAAATCATTTTGAGTTGTTTTTAATGCCACATTTTTATCAAATTTTTGTAAGTCCAAGATAAAATATCACCAGAGTCTCATTAAGTCATTTGTTGAGGAAAGTTTTTCAATATTGTTAAATAATTGCAAATTGTCCTAATTTATAGTTGAATAATTGTGTAAATTTTGATTTTTAATAAACAAATGGTAGATTGTGTTATACCACTATACATATATTTTATTGTTGTTTCTCATCAACGATTAAATTTTGCAAATATTCGTTGAAGTGATATATTCACTATGTTTATTGGATCATCTATCCAGGAATGATATGAATACATGGTTAAGGTTCCAATCAAGTGAAGTAATTTTTTCAAAAAGTTGGTGAATTTATGATCATAATCACTCACAATAATATTTGAAATACCATGTAATTTATGAAAAGTTGGTGAATTTATGATCATAATCACTCACAATAATATTTGAAATACCATGTAATTTATGAACATTCTTGGAAAAAGCATCAAGGATCTAGTTGGCTATGAATTTTGAAGAAACACTAATAAAGTGGACATACTCGGAAAGACATCAACAATCACAAAGATATTGTCCTTATCTTTAGATGACCAATAAGGAAGTCCATTGATATTTGTTTTGATTTTTGTTCATAATAAATATGTAATGATTGACATGGCACCAAACCTTCGGTTATGCGTCCATGCCTTTGTGACTTCATATTGCATTGCACGAGTGATAACTTTGGCATGAAAATAATGTATGCATATTTTGATGAAATTATCTTGAAAATGGAGCTCAAATCATTGCACAACCTCTACTATTTGAAAGGGAATTTTGAGATATTTCCAAACAATATTGAGGGAGACGTGGTCTGTAAAATTGACTTTCTGGAACTATTGGTTTTCTATATTGCAAAGGTCGCATTGGTCAAGTGTTTGATAGATTTTGCACAAAACTGTGGTTTATATGAAAGACAGTTTCAAGACCTTTCCATAAAAGGGGTCACAAAAAAAGTTTTGAGCAATAGTGAGGGATATATATGTTTGAACATTGATATTTTGGAACTACCCATTTTGTTAGCGGAGAACAATGAGCTATCTTGTGATAATAATATTTGCTTTCTCAAAGGTTAGACTAAGCTTGCTCCAATGTTGTTTGAAAGAATATTTTGATAACTTTATTGAGAGGGGTCATAATGAAGGTTTTAAGCATTAGTGATGAGGATATGACTTCGAAAATTGAACTTTATTACTCTTTTCATTGATGGAAAATAGTAGCCTACATTTTAAAACACTTAGTGATGGACCTTAAGTTAAATGTTTTGGATAGCTAGAGTTGAGGTATGTGCTTTTAAAATAAATGTGGAGTGACTTGGTGAAAAATAAAAAGTAATTTTGTAACTTATCTTAGGGTAACTTTTGTTTTCTTTCCTCAGAGAAATATTGTTTTTGTAAGGTTAGCTTTTTGTTGATAACCTTGTTTTTTTAGGGAAGAAAAATGTTTTTTGCGGTGGTACTTGCACCATGTGGCCTTCACCGAAGGACTTTGCAATACAATTCCACCATATTGATGATTGGAGGGTACCTTTATATACTTTTTCATGAATGATCTTTGATGACATATATAACAATCCAAACACAAAGAAACCAATAACTCACAAGATAAAACTTGGAAGAGAGTAGTCTTTCTTGGATTAATCCAATGGATTACAAATAGAAGAGAGTGATTATATTTTTATAGCAATGGAATACATAAGCCCTAAAATAAAAAACCTAGATACATCAAAAACCCTAAAATGACTTCAGTGTACTTTAAGTCATTATTATGACACTAAAACATACAATCATAAATTAAACTAACAACGAAAAAATGACTATTATTATGCATAGTCTAAATGATCGTTATAAACAACTCTAACATCCTCCCTTAATGGTCATTCTAGAAAATGCACCAAGTTGCTTTCTAAAATTTACAAATTTATTTGGGCCAAGGGACTTGGTGAGAATGCTTGCAATGTGGTCCTTAGTTGGGAAATATTTCAACTTAACTTCTCCATCTTCTTTGTTATCATGAAAACTCTTGGTTAACACAAAATGGTACAATGGGATCACCTTGACTGACTTGCGAATTTGCAAGCATATTTCTAAGCCAAACTGCATCACATGCCTTTTTATTGCTGCTTTACATTATGCTTCATAAATGAAAGCGAAATGCATGTTGTTTTTCATTGATACAAGAAACTATCCTTGTGCTAACACTGAACACATAACCTATTGTAGACTCATTGACATCGATGGATCCTACCCAATTTGAGTATGAAGAGCTTGAAAACCGAATGTCCTTGCTCTTCCCATATAAAATGATGAAGTCTAATGCTCCCTTTACATATCATAGCATCCTCTTCATTGTTGTCCAACATTTTTTCTTTGGAGCTTGCATAAATCAAGAGTTATAGTTGATTGCATAGCTCAAGTTAGGTTTAGTGGCAATATGATAGGTCACATTGCTTATTAGGTCCTTGTTGAATGATTAATTCACTTCCTTTGAATCAAAATTGTTTCAATGCTTTCTCCATTGGTGTAGATGATATTTTAGAATATGCAATTATTAAAGTCTAACAAAATTTTGGCATATTTTGTTTGTGAAGCAAAAATGTGATTATTTCTTTGGCAAACTTCTACACCTAAGCATTAATGAAGGAGACCTAAATTTGTGATGTTGAAAACTAAACATATATCTGATTTTACATTTGCAATTCCCTCTGCCTTATTACTTGTAATGATGTCATCAACATATACCACTAGAATGAACACATTACCATTCTTGCTTTTGACGTGGTGATTGGGGTTAGAAAGATATATTTTGAATACATGTCAGTTTTGATGTACAATTCCTTGAGAGCTTGTTTAATCCCATATAGAGATTTCTTCAATATGCATACCAAAGATTCCCTCCTTGGAACCTAAAATCCCTATGCTTGGCACATGTATAGTTCTTCCTCTAGAGCACCATTGATGAAAGTGTCAGTTTTTCATCTGAAAATTACTTCCAAGTGATTTCAAATAGTAAACCCTAGCTGTTATCACTGGACAATTTTACACTGAAATTATTGGCATAAAATTATAGTAGAAAAAACAACAAGATAAGAGATAAATCATTCAAGCACTCGAGACATAAGATTTTCTATTTTTTAAATTGTTAAATTAAAAAATTTCCGAGGATAAAATCAACCCTCTCAATAGTTGACAACTTCACCAAAAATGAGGACAAATTAGTCCTCCCAAAATTAGAAAAATCAGCAAATCAACCTCGAAAAAATCTTGGGACAAATTCCCAATTTGCAAACCTACTACATGTTAAATGTACAACTTATTGATGTCAGCATGTATAGACCTGTACATGCCCAAGAAAATCACACGTGCGACCTATAGAAACCATTCACACATGTGAATGTTCTGTTCTGGTCACACATGTGACTGTACATACTTCTATACTCACACATGCAACCTATTCCTTCCCTTCACACATGCGTTTGCTCTCACATGTGAAGATGTACTAGTTCCTCACACGTGTGTCTCTGCTTCACCTCTCTCCTCAAACATGTGGCCTCTCTTGGCTGAAACAAAATCCTTCCTTGGCTAAAAACAGAAACAAAAAATCTCCAAGAAACCCTAGGCCAAATTTTCCAAAATTGCAAAATTACCCTTGCTGAAATTTCCAAGCTCCTAGCACAAGTGCTCACTCACTTATGCTAACTCCATAATGACACAATGAGAATTTTCACAATCTCTCCTCTCCTTATATAGGAGTCTAATGAGTGAGTTTAGGGACCCCTTCTAAACTCTGAACATTAAATTAGAATATTTTATTCCTCTTTGTGGGTGTGACACCCCAACACAAGCCCACAAATCCCATCACCAAGCCCATGAAGCCCTAGATTCATCACAAGGGAATTTTCACTGAAATGAAGGAGTAATATAGTGCTAACAAAGATTCCCACATTCCTGACAAAAGCATCAACACTCCGTCTTAGTGAGGGAGGTATTCCATCCTCCATCATCTAGGTGCATCTCTGTCTCCCATACTGGAAGTAGCTCTGTCTCCTGTATTGGATCTGCTACCACAACTACACTCCAATCCTCCTAACTGGCTGCTCTCTCTGTCACTGAAGAAAGTCCTTCTCTCCAATCCTACTGATTGGATGCTTCCTCTGTCACGAAAACACAACCTTTTGAAAGACATGGATCCTCCTAGGAAGGCATGTATCTCCTAGAATCCTCCCGCTTCTGAGCCTCCTACCCAAACTTCTTTACCCACGACACCTTCCTCTTAATATTGAAAGATTCTTTTCTCCCACCTGAACCTGAGGGGAAACTCCCTATGAATGGATGTCTCTCCCTCTGAGCCCACTAAATGCCTCTGAGGTCTGACTCCTTTTGAAGTCGGGCTCCCTCTGAGTCTACATACTCCCTTTGAAGTATGCATTCCTCTTGAAAATATTGGGAGGCCGCTCCTCCTTGCTAGATCCTAAGGGATATCTTTCTATGAAATATGACTCCCTCTGAGTCCATACAATCTTCGGAGCCACCTGCTCCCTCTGAACCTGCATAGCCTGTGGAGCTATCTGCTCCTTTTTTTCTATCAGTCTGCTACTGCGGTCCATAGCTCGCATAGGTTGGCCCTTCAACCTGTATAGGTTGCTCTCTCTAACTCCAAGAACCACTATTGATATGAATCTAGATCCTCTAGGCACAAACAAAACCTATCTATCATGGAAAAATACATGATATCCCTTCTTCTCAATATCCAAGACTGAGAGAACACTCCTCTTGAGTTCTCTCACCCATAACACACTAGACACTCTCAACATCTCTCCTGACTTCAACTGGAATCACACTGTACCTGTTATTTGCACTGCATTCTTGTTCCCCATACCAAGATCCACACACATGTCTAAGTTAGTCTCTGTAAAATTCTCAAATAACTCTCGTGCTCCCGTCATATGACATGAGGCTCCACTATCCACCAACCAAGCACCATCACTAGACACTATACATGAAAGGGAGGAGACTAGTAATAACTCCCTCTAAATCCCTTCTGTAACCTCATCAACCTCTGTTGTTGATGCATGCTACTTCCTTCCCTTTCCCTTCCAGTGTGGACACTATGAAGCGTAGTGACCATAATCAAGCCAAGCAAAGGACTTGACCTTACTAAGGTTCTTCTTCCTCCTCGACTTTGGAGATGCCTCTATCTGGAGAACCTGCACCTCTGTCCTTCCTAGTACATGCAACTAAGGATTGATTCTCATCATTGCTGCTCTTGTGCTTGCCATTCCTGGACTATAACCAAGCCTCTTCCTGAACACAATCACTCCATAGTCTATCAAATCTTGGAAATTACTCACATGCACAAATCCCCTATACAAATGGTTCCCAATATTCCAGAATACCTCTCAATGTTACATTCACTAACTCAACATCCTCAATTATCTCATTGATGGCTCCAAGCCGATCACATATCTAAGTGATCCTCATAAGGTATTTGACATCTGTGTCCAAAATGGAGACCTCAACAACTTGAATTTGGTGCTTCAAATGTAACTTCTCGCATGTATTCCCGCTTTGGTATAGACCCACCAAATCATCATACATTTACTTGGTAGACTTCTTCTCAAAAATGTGAGGAATCAAGTGATCCTTCACGAATTCTAGAAACACCCACTTGGCCTTCACTTCCTTCTTATGAGCTGCCAATTCCTTCAGATCAGTAGGAATTGGAACCACACCCTCAACATACTCTTTGAGGTCATTCTCCTTGAACAAAAGAAGAACCCTAGCCTTCCAAGCCCATAAGTTTGTTGCCCGTTCCAACCTGTCCTCAATCTTCAAAGTGTTCACCATTGTGACCTTCCTAGAACAAGAATAAAAAATATGCAACCAACTGTAACAACAAATGTGTCTAAAGAGACGACTTCCTCTCTTTCTTCAAAGCCTCATCTTTGATACCATGTCAATTTTTCATATGCAACTAATTTCAGACATGAAAATTACTTCCAAGCAATTTCAAACAATAAACCCTAGCTGTTAAAACTGAACAATTTTTCACTGAAATTATTGACAGAAAATTTCAGCAACGAAAACAACAAGATAAGAGATAAATCATTTAAGCATGTGAGACACAAAATTTTGTGTTCTGTAAATTGTCAAATTCAAAAATTTTTGAAGGAAAAATCATCCCTCTCAATAGCTGACAACACCAAAATTGAAGACAAATAAATCCTCCCAAAATTAGAAAAATCAGAAAACCAACCTCAACAAAATCCCAGGAAAAAATCCCAATTTTAATGCACGCTACATGTCACATGTACGACCTGCTGACATTAACCGTATGAATGTTGACTTCAGCCTGTACGGACCTATACTTGCCTATGAAAATCACACGTGCGACCTACATAAACCCTACACACGTGCGACTGTTTTGTTTTGGTCACACGTGTGACTGTATAGACTTGTCTGTACTACACTTGTGACTGTCCAGACTACTGTACTCACACATGTAGCCTGTACCTACCCTTCACATGTGCGACTGTACTATTTCCTCACACGTGCATCCCTGCTTCACCTCTCTCCTCACATGTGTGGCCTCTCTTGGATGAAACAAAATCCTTCCTTGGCTGAAAATAGAAAAAAAATATCTCCAAGAAACCTTACTCCAAATTTGCCAAAATTGCATAATTACCCTTGCTAAAATTTCCAAGCTCCTAGCACAATTTCTCACTCACTTATGCTAACTCCATAATGACACAATGAGATTTGTCACAATCTCTCCTCTCCTTATATAGGAATCTAATGAGTGAGTTTAGGTACCCATTCTAAAATCAACATTAAATTAGAATATTTTATTCCTCTTTGTGGGTGTGACACCCTAACACAAGCCCACAAGCCCATCACCAAGCCCATGAAGCCCTAGCTTCATCCCAAGAGTGTTTTCGCTGAAAAGAAAGAGTAATCTAGTGCCAATGAAGATTCCCACATGCCTGAAACCATGGATACTTATGGGAATACCTCATGAATCTACAAAATCATCAACAAAAAACACTCTCCATGCATAGGAACAATGGGTTCTCTTGTGGATTGAGAGGAGGTCTTAGTGTAAGATGGCACACCTAATGTGGAAGATGGTGTGGCCAATGGCTAGTTAGATGACTCATGAGAGATGATCCCGATGACGATGGTTGGGGTGTTGTGACATGACACATCCAAATCAATTTAGATACTTTAACAATGTTGAGGCCCACCTCAGTTGCTCTAGGTGGATATTGGTGGCCACCCACCTATTCCAAATGGCTCCTCGTGTCCATTTTTTGTTCATCATGTTCTTCTGTACTACTTTTTAATTGTGAGTTATATACTTTTTGGGCTGTCTGAAGCCCCACACATCCTCCATGTGGATACAGGTGGCTTCTCGTCTAATCCAATTGGCTTATTTTGTATGTTTTCATGTCAGCACATCTTGTTGTACTTCCAGGGCCATTTTGGGGCCCTAAATGTTGTTTTTTTGGCTCGACATAGTCAAAATTTAGACAGAGTCAGAGTTTGACGATGGAATGTGTAGTTCTATGAAAGACCTTTCCAATGGGCTATCAGACGCCTAAAGCAAAGGTCATATGCAAAATTTATGACCCTTGGAAGTTGAGGTACCAAATTACACCAACTTACCCATAGGGCCCACATGAATTTTGGCGTTTCACCTTCTAGGGTTAGGTTTTTGGATGTCTAGGGTTTTGGAATTTGTGAGTAATATAAAAAAGGCCTCTGGAGCCTCATTTTAATCCATTCTGCTCAGACGGATGCGTGTAGCAGCCACATCTCTTCTCAGAGATAGCTGCCACCATTTGAGCAAGTGTTTCAGTTCTGCAATTTTACAGTTTTAGCCTATTTCATTATTTATTAGAAGATATTGTTCATTGGATATTTGTGTTATTATTCATATCTTTGTGTTTATTGTATTCAGTCTGTTAATTAGTTTGTTCCACTCCTAAATCTGGATCAATGGTATTAGAGTGGTCTGCTCTTCATTTATTTTTCTTCGTGCATGTCCCCAACAAGATCTGGGTACAAGAAGTTGGGACTCGAACCAATTGATCCATTACAATATTAGCCGTGCCGAGCTTGAAAAAAACCCATGGGGGATGAAAATAAATATGATGGAGCAGGAGATCCTATTAAAATGTTTCTCAAGGAAGACCTCGTGCGATAAAGAAACAAAATGATGGACAAATTCACACAAATCCTTCGACGACTGCCCATAGGAGAAACATCTTCATCAATCGACCATGCAACCCCCTTCAAGGTACAGGTAAATTTTTATATTCCATTATTTGAAGGACTGATAGATGCGGATGCTATAGATGAATGGTTGAATCTGGTCGAAGAATATTTTTTGGTCCACAATTTTTCCGATAGGGAAAATATCACTTTTGCACTCCTCAAGGTCGTTCCACATGTTAAAGACTGGTGGGATACATACTCCGAGAAAAGGGCCATGGAGGAATCTACAATGTTTGTGGTGGCCCCTACATGGGATTCCTTCTGGGATTCCATTTAAGAACAATACTACCCTGTTGGAAGCTACGAGGACCAGTACACCAGATGGACCACCCTATGTCAAGAAAGGGACCATATAGTAACATATTTCACCAATATTTTCCATACACTACGCACCAAATTGGGTATCAAAAACTCTGAGCATCATATGGTTCTAAAATACCACGACTATTTGCATAGATACATTAAAACAAAAATGGATTTCCTGGAAATCACGTCATTGGGCATGACTTATAGATACACTATCAATATCGAGCAAAAATTTAAGCAGAAACAGTGAGAGTTTGGATCTGCAAACCCCTCACACCTGAAGTAGGGAAAAGGCAGCCCCAACCCATACAAAAAGTGATCAATTTGAGATGGATGCCCTAAGAAAAACTAGTCCAAGCCGCAACACAAGAAAGCAAATGAGAAGACGAAGAAGGACATGAGAAAATGGTGTGACTACCATAAAAGTCCTTGGCACAACATCGAAGAATGCTGCTCCAAGTAGTCCCTCGTGGCCGAGCTAAAAGCTTCTGATTCAGAGGATGATTCTGATTCCGAGTCAAATCCTGAAGGAGGGAAGAATATTATCGATGATGAACCCAGTGTCACTATCGCTACCACCAAAGTCTGGGAAAGTAAACCAAAAGAACCAGAGGAAGGGGAACACCTCTTTCACTCGCAGATGTGGGTCAAGGGGGATCCGATTCATTTGATTGTAAAAAATGGTAGTCATAAGAACCTGATTTCAGAAGAGGTCATCAAGCGACTAGACCTGCCAATGACACCACACTCAAAACCCTACACCATCGGCTGAATTTTCCAAGGAAGAGATCTCCATGTCAGCCAACAATGTCGTCTTCCCTACGACATCAAGCCTTTCAAAGAAGAGCTACTGTGTGATATTTCTCCCCTTGAAGTTTGTGATGTTATTTTAGGACAACCATATTTGTGGAAGCATCATTGTTGGTCACTATAATTGCTTAATTAATTTCAAACAACCAAGTGAAACATAAATTATCAACCCAGGGAAGTCTTTTGTTTCAAAGATAGCTACGCACTATATATGCTCAATTCCAAAAGCACTTAGTGTTGTAGTAAAGAAATCATTCTATCTAAACTTGCTGAAGTGAACTGAAGCTCCGAATTGTATCACATGAAAGAAATCTCCCTATTGCAATTATTTATAGTTCAAATTAAGAATCCTGGATTACAATTAAAATAACATTGCAATGGGTAAGAACAACTATCTTGTAATCAGAGAACAGGACCCTTACTCTCAAACAGAGACTCAGTACTAACACTCTTTGATGAAAGTAATAATGC
>ML787851.1:1130866-1174418 GCA_009831015.1 Picea engelmannii | reverse complement strand
TTAGGTGACCAAGTCTCCTATGCCACAACCAACTTTCATCATATTTGCTTAAGTGACATTCTTCTTTTTCTTCTTTTAATACATAGACATTGTTTTCTGTTCTTATACCTTTTGCAACTAGCTGTCCTGAATCCACATATTTTGTTCTACAGTCTTTAGAGGTAAAAACAACTTCACACCCTCGGTCACAGATTTGACTGACACTAAGCAGATTATGTTTCAAACCTTCTACAAACAACACATCTTGAGCTTTCCTTTTTCCATTACTCAAACTTACAATTCCTTTACCTTTTATCTTTGCTAGTGCATCATTTCCAAAAGTTACATTCCCTGATTTTCTATCACTTAGAGTTAGAAACTTACTTTTGTCTCCAGTCATGTGTTTGGAGTATCCCCTGTCAATATAGCAAGGATTCTTTTTTCTTTGGGCTGATAGCACTAGTCCACACTTGTCATCTACTTTCTTCTTCCAAACTTTGACATTTTCAGTAGTGGGGATCAAATTTGACTTGTAATTCTTTAAGTGACAGTCTGCAACTTTATGTCCATAATTATGGTAGTTGTAACATTCTAGTTCACTGAATAATAGATCATAACGATTGTTATGCTTATAATTGTTGTTGCATTTCACCTGTGTCCTTCTCCCAGTCATCACATGATTTATAGTCTGTGATTGTTTATTGCTTGGCTGTCTCAATCTTTGTTGTGGAAGATAGTTATTCATTGAATATCTTGATTGTTCATATCTTAATCTTAAAGAGCAGTTTATAGCTTTGTGACCAAAATTAGAGCATAAAAAACAATAACCATAGAAAAAATCTTTGTACCTTGAAAAAATCTGTCTTCTTTGAGGAGGTTGATTTATTTCATGCCGATAATCTTTCTGATCTACAAATTTGGTTGTGGTGCTTTTTCTTTTATTCCTTCTTGGTGGATGATTTTCCTTCTTTGTTTCTGCAGAGTGACTGTTGTCAATGTTTGAGGATTTGACAAACTTGATAGTTTCTGTATTACTAGAATGATCACTACTTGATCCTTCTTCATATCCCAATCCAACTTTCAATTTTGAATTTCTTTTCTGATTTAGAATGGAGGTTAATCCTTCTGAGGCTTTAATACTTAACAGATTTTGGTAATACAATCCTTTAAAATTCTCCATTTCTTTTCTGGTTTTTACTATCTCTTATTCTAAGGCTTCAACCCTGACTTTCTTCTCTGACAATTGTTGTTTCAGTATGTCTTGTATTTTTTTTGCCTCTTCTAATTCCACTTTCAGCAGAGAAAAGTCTCCATCAGGTTTTTTACTATCTTTCTCGAACTGTGTCAACAATTGTTTTTGCTTTCTGTTCTTAATTCTGAGTCTATCAATTTCTTATAGTGCACTGATCAGTTCTCCTTCCATATCAACCACAACTTCTTCATCATTATCATCACTACCTGTGCTTTTATTATCATAATCCTCTTTGGCCATAAGCATGAAGTCATTTACCTTATCTTCACAGGAAGAGTCACTGTCGGTGTCTTCTGAGGAATTGTCATTATTTGCAACCAAACTTTTCTTCTTATTATATTTCTTGTATTTGTACTTCTTTTCATCATCAGAGTTCTGGTCCTTTTTCTGATGAGGACACTTAGATGCAAAATGACCTATCTTTCCATAGTTAGAGCATTTGAAGGGCAAATTGCCTTGATATTTTCCCGATCCTTTCTTTAAACTTCTCACAAATTTTGCCTCAATAGCATCTAATTCTAAATCAATATTCTTGTCTGCTTTAAAAGATGTTTCTCTAGTACTGGATTTATCTTTGTTAATTCTCATTTCATATGCAGTTAGAGTTCCTAGGAATTGATCAATGGAAAGAGTTTTAATATCACTTAATTCTTCTATTGCAAAGACTTTTGGATTAAAATTATCAGGCATAGATCTTAAAATCTTCTGAACTAAGAGTGATTCGTCAAACTTCTCACCAAGACCCTTCATGGCATTCACAAGTTCTTCAACTCTTAAAAAATACTTGCTAACTATTTCATCTTCATTCATCTTTAGTTGTTCAAATTTCAATATGTATGTTTGAAGTTTGGCATCTTTTACTTTCTCATATCCTTCATAACTGCTAATAAGTTTATCCCACATTTCTTTGGTAGTTTCAAGATGCATCACCTTTACAAAATCAACTTCAACAAGTCCATTCAAGATAGCATTCATTCCCTTAGCATTAAAACTAAACTCTAACTTATCGTCCTTGGAGGCTAGCACAACAGGCTTTGTATATCTAGTCTCTACTACATCCCAAACATCAACACCCAAGGCCATTAAGTATGTTCTCATTCTAATCTTCCAGAAGGCAAAATTTGTTCCATCAAACAGAGGGGGCTTAGAGGCTGAAGTCCCTTCATGACTTGTCATGTTTAATATTAAAGATATACCTTTGAATAAAAGGAACCCGCTCTGATACCAATTGTTGAAATTACTAAGACAACTGAGGGGGGGGGGTGAATCAGTTGTTATTGTACTTAAACAATTTTAAGTCTATTAATACATTATTAATATTTCTTCAAGTGATCATCAACATTATACAACATATGGACAATAAAAGTAATGAGCATTAGTCACACATAAAGTATACACAGAGACAAATTTTCATGAGGAAACCCATAAAGGGAGAAAACCTATTCTTCTTCGAAATGATAGGCAGTCTTTTAAGTTCTGTGCATCATCTATAATTGAGCACCAACTCAATGTGAGGCTGCTACCTTTGTTTTACAAGCTGTAACTTGTTTGAGAGCACCAACTCTCTAGTTTCTCTAGCACCCACTAGAAGGAAGAACCAACTCCCTTAATGTTCCAGCACCAACTGGATGGAAGCACTAACTTCCAATTACACAGGCTCCAACCTGTATAACAGAGAACACTTGTACTCCCTTGCACCACCTTGCCACCCTGGTTTCTCTGGCTGCAACCAGATGGAAGCTACAACTCCCTGTGTTCAAGCTCCCACTTGAACCTTTGAGGACAACAATCCTCCCTAGCACCTCCCAACCACCCTGGAATATAAATGAATAAATAAATAACCAACTACATAGATAAATCAATTCTTACCACTTCTTCTCTATTCTGTAAATCTGGTCTTCTTCTAACTGTTCTACAATTCTTCTCTTCCTTTGTATTTTCTGTAATTCTGCTCTACTTCAACTTGTCCTGTCATTCTGCTTCATTTCAAGTCATTCTATCATTCTGCTTTGCTTCAAGTATTTTCCTCATCCGTTACTCTTCTTTGATTTTTATCTCATAATGCGCATATTTTCAGTCTCACACTGGGCATTCTGCGATTTTCCCTTTCTTACAGTTTAATTCATTTTTCGTTCAGAACGATCAATCATGCACAGTCTGTATCTTTTTCTTTTATGCACAACTCCCACAACAGTTACACTTTGAATCTTCTTCGGCAAAAGAAAACCGTCTCAACAACTGAAATGCCAACCGATCAAGAATCATGACTCAATTTCGCTAACAGATTCATAACTGAAGAATTAACTTTGAGAGAGAACAATAGCCCTCCGATCATATTCAAGTTTATCTGCACCATTGAATGAACTTTATTAATCTTTCCTTTAAATCAGGTTTCAACATTTCGGCATTCCTGTGGCCAAGTGTCTCGACACTTCATATCGCGATCTTCGAAACTCCGATATGGAGCTTTTCTGTGCTAGCTCCTTCCTCTATATGACCATGGCCATGACCAAGCGCTTATGCATAAAGTTCTTTTCGCAAATTCACATTTCGTGAATCTTGAGATGAGGCATCTCGACTCTCCAAGTCGTGATCCCCGAAACCCCAAAATGGGGCTTATCTTAACTGACTCCTTCCCTTCTCATGACCACCAGTGATGACCATAGGCTGTACCAAAAAGGTGTGAGTTTATAAAATTCATTGAGTCTGATTGACGATTGAAATCTCCACAGATCCGATGGTCTAGATCTTATCACGATCTTGCATCTCGCAAGTTTCCACACCATGCTTCGTTGACTCCAAGTCAGCGAGTTGTCCTTAGATTCGACGGTCCAGATCTTATCACGATCTCACATCTCGCAAGTTTCCACACAATGCTCCATTGACTCCAAGTCAGTGACTTGTCCTTAGATTCGACGGTCCAGATCTTATCTTAATTCAATGGCTCAGATCATATCGCGATTTCAATGGTCATATTTCTTGCCTCTCCAAGTCGCGAGTCGCGAAACTCCGAAATTGAGTTGGATCAACGATCCAGATCACACCTTGATTTGACGACTGCGATTAAATCACAATTTCACATATCCCGATTTCAATGGTTGTGTTTCTTTCCTCTCCAAGTCATGAGTCGTGAAACTCTGAAATGGAGTCAGATCAATGGTCTAGATCACACCTTGATCTAACGGCTGCGATTAAATCGTGATTTCGCTTATCGCAATTCTTTCGATAAAATTTCTTGTCACTCCAAGTCGCGATAGGAGAGACTCCGAAATGGAATGGGATCAATGGTCCAAATCACACCTTGATCTGATGGCTATGATTAAATCACGATTTCACATATCGCGATTTCATTGGTTGTGTTTCTTGCCTCTCCAAGTCGCGAGTTGTGAAACCCCGAAATGATGTGGGATCAATAGTCCCGATCAACACTTGATCTGATGGTCATCGAGGATTGTAAATGGGATCCAACGATTATAAATTCTGCTTCTCCTCCCGAGCTTACTTTGTTCCTCTTACTCTGATCTTGCCATTGATGATCTGCAAACAATCCTCTGCACTATCTCTTCTGAGATTATTCAAATCTTCTCTGCAGCGAATTCTCGTAATGTGCATCTATTACATACTTTCTGTACTCATGCCATCTTCACTATTGTACTTGCCATCAATGACAAGTATACAAGCATGCACTGTCTGTTAAATATTTGCCAACAATTTTTTTATTACTATTATCAAAAGAGTATTATTCCTGCTTGTTGTTTTGTTGACCTTGTTTTATGTCACAGGTGATAACCCTGAGGAAGCTATAGTGAAGGTTACAAAAGGTAATATATTAGATGAGACATGAATCAGACTACCCGAGTCGTGTACATGATGGTATACATCCATGTACCAAAGAAGATGAAGAAGAAGCTATTTTTTAGATCCATAGTATCTCACATGGAGATTTATTGTAAGGAGCAAAAGTCTCCAAAGATGACCAAACATTAGAACAAGAACTCACAGAAGACTTGGTAAAATAATAATGAAGCCACCTTGATGAGAAGCATAACTCATTTGAAGTCTGACTCAACCTTTCATATTTAGACTTGGTATTCAACACCAAGTATATCCCATAAGAGATGATGAAGTCCTTGTAGACTCAGAAGAAATCAAGAGTAAGCCAGATCTCAGAAAGGATTAGATGAAGAGACAATTTTCAAGAATGGGAGGCAGATGCTATGAGAAGACTAGATCGTAGCTTCAGAAAATCCTAGGAGACATGAAATCTCATGGGAAGATTCCCTTGTTTTAGTGACAGAGAAGGAAGCTAGGCAGAAAGAATAGGATATGGATTTTTCCATGAGACTATATTGATCTAACAGATCAAGCATGTTGCAGATGTACACAGCCTGATGTGTGTCCATAGGATTCTCCTAGCAAGAGGGATAAGACTATGACAAGACACTTACTCAAGTAATTGAATAAATAGTTCCAATATTCATGAAGATAACCAAAACAACCATGATTCATATATAGTATGAGATGTAGGGGGAGCAATCCCCATATTTAAAATTGAGTGGCAATTGGTGCAGTACATTAGTTGGGTCATGGAGACATGACTACAATAAAATATATAGTTACCTCCATGAAAGAAGAAGAGATACCTTCAGTATCAGTTATTGATCCACTCTCAGTTTCATATGAAGTTGTTGCCATGATGGAGTATCCTTGTGCTAAAGATTTACAACTTAGTGTTGATGTTGATGATGTTGTTGCTCAAGCCTTCATGATGTGATGATGTTGATGCTCCAACCTTCGTGCTGTGATGTTGTTGTTGTTGATGTTGTATCAACCTCGTGTTGTTATTGATGATGATGATGTATTAGTGTTATACTAATCCATGTTGATGTAGATGATGATGATTCCATTTTGACTCCTTGCTGTGGATGATGATCTTAATGATGAGAAAAACTTCCGATGATTTATAGATATTCCAACAAGTGTTCCATATGTTGTTGATGTCGCTTCCATCTCTCTCTTCTAATGATGTTGTCAAATACCTTCTTGTTAAGGGAGAGTGTTGAAATATTGTAACTACAAAGAGTATTCTATTTATTATTGAGTTATTATTCATCAGATCAATCCCCCTTTGTGGATTGATCATGTCAGGCTTTGTACTTGACCAAATCCCCTTTTATGGATTGTTCAAACCCTATTTATATTGTGAAAATTAAGAAGTCGTCCCCCAGGCCTAATTAAAGTGGTTTTAACCACTAAAAAGAGAATTTGGCCTTGCCCAGTGAAGAGACACCTTTCTAGTGCTTGCCAGCTAGTATAAATAAAGGAGGCTAGCACCTTATTATCTCACTCACTCATTCACTCATCAAGTGCACAAGTTTGGTAGCTACAGTTGGGAGAAGAAGGAAGAGAGAGGCGCATTACTAAGCGTTGGATATTCTCTAGTGTTTTGTTTTATTGTCTTGACATTGTATTAGCTATCTATATTAAGGAAGTTTTACTGGTTTTTCTTCCCCATGAGGGTTTCCCAGGATAAATGTTCCGTATATTGTGATTTTGTTTCTCTCAGTGATCCTACCTATGCTATTTTTATCTATTAAATTGAAAAGAAACCTAATAATATCTCAAAACGTAACAAAATATCCCTTAGAACAACCTCAAACTTTCATCAAAACAAACCTTATACTTGCCTCATATCTGCCCTTCAATTTTCTTTTAGAACATGTCTAAACTTTCCTAAAATTGCCTCAAATATACTCATCATTTGCCTCAAATATAGCCTTAATTCACCTCAGATTTAACCTTATAAAAATCCTAGAATTCACTTCAAATTTGGCCTCAAAACATGCCTAAAATCCATACAAAATAGTCCTGAAGAATTGCCTCAATTTTCCCCTGGAAACCACCTCAGAACATGCCTCAATATGCCAAGAAGGAAATATGTTAAGCTCATCCTTTTAGCCTTAGGAAACTCACCTTGTAGCCTCAGAAAATTCGGCCTTATTGCCTTAAAATTTTCCTATAATAGACTTCAAACATTTGCCAAGATAGATCATAAAAATACTTATCTTGTCCTCCCTTATGATGTTGGAATTTGCACCCACTTGAACCTTTGTTTACCGCAAATATTCACTTGATTTCCTTAGACAAGAAGTCATTTGTTTGATGTGTAAAGTGATACCCTTTAGCATTTATTTATACTAGATTTGACATCCTTTTAGGTATGACTTGACCATGTAAACTTAACTTGATTTTTAACCTTTATTCCTAATTGGGCCGAATTGAAGTTTGTTATCTTAATAATTGTTGGCATAGGGGCAGACCCAGGGTTCAACACTTCAAAAAATCACCAAAAAAATCCTAACTACCAACGCTTTCGAGAACACCTATGAAGCAGATGAAGTCTCACCCGAGGTAGAGGCAGGGGGGTTGCAGGACTCAAGTGTCTGCAACCTAGTTGGGACATAGATATGTGATTATAGTACTTAATAGATCACTTTAGCAGTTAAAATTCATTAATATTGATCCCTTATCCACATCACAGGAGAAAACCCTAATTACAGAGCATCGCAGTATTCGACAAGATCCAACACATCCAAGCACTTAGCACATAGAAATAGATCAGATCTAGTACTCATTCATAATACTAAGCACTAAGCTACTATATCAGATGCATTTAACATAAATATTTCAACACTAAGCATAAATCACATCAATAACATATCACCCATAATGCACAAAGCAACCACAACATAGGATATACGTGGTTCACCCTAGCATGGGGATACGTCCACCAACTCTTCTTATTGTTTATTATCTTATGTCAATCTTTGTACATGCACATAGACACAAACCCACTCCGCATAGGACAAGAGATCTACATGCACCTCGATAGATCCTCCTTCCTTGAGCTTGGTATAACACAAAGCCTTCTTACAGTCACTTGCACTTAGCTCTGCAAGTTGTCAACACACGATATGCACAGAGCTAACTCAATCACATAGTTACAACTACTTACATCACTTGCACTTAGCACAACACAACACTTAACTTACAACTGTCTCTTTCTTAAATCACCTAGCTTTCTATTTATACTTTACAAAAGGGGCCTAAGCATGGGTAAAACCCATGGGCCGATATCCCATACCCATTACATAAACCCTAAACCCAAAAATCCCGCAAAAATGGTCAAACATGACCAAGGTTCTCCAAAAATTGGTCAAGGGCCAATAGGCCCCCAACACTCACCTATGACTTATCCCAAGTCACTTTGATCTGTGTAACTCTGCCTTGAAAGCCTCAAGATTGGATTGAGATGCTTCAACCTGCTTCTTTGCCAGAGCCTCCTGCTCGACGAACTCCTGAATAACTTTCTTGGTCACAGGTCCTTCCAAGCGCTGTTCTACCGTGGTGACCACTTTTTCTAGCTGTGCACCTTGTCCTTCAATCTCCTCAAAAAGTGTTCAAGCTTCATCCTGCACTGGCTGGAGCCTCTGGGTAAATTCCATGACTTTATTCTAGATGGCATGGACCTATTGCTGAATCATGTGCTGTTCCTGAGACCTTTTCATTCTCTCGACTGCTGACAGTGGCTTCAATTGTGCTTGCACTATTGCTGCTTCTTGCTTTGCCTCCTAGAGCTGTGACTCTAGTGTCCTTAGTTATAGGTCCTCTGTAAGATTCTCATAGGTCTGTGCACTTTTAAATACTGAGTTTATTGCATTCTAAGGTTAATGCCTTGATTCTTTCGACTGTGCTCCTCGTAGTTTCTTCCCTCTGGTCTCACACTTCCTTTCGAGTGTTTGGCACTACTTGTAATTCCAGTTCTGCTACTCTTTGTTGGAGCTGCTGAATGGCTTCAAGAATCTTCCCCACTTGACTCTCCACTGGGTATTCTTCCATGTGTGCAAGGCCCAACACATAACAAAGTGCTCTAGTGATTGCCTCCTTAATTCCCATCTATTCTGTGAACAACTGTTCTTTTTCCTTCTGGATCTGCGCTCTATCCTCTGCAAACTTCGCTTGGAGGTCATCTTTTTCTTGCTACGCAACTCGTTGTTTCTCTATGGATTCATATTGTGCTTACTTCAATGCCTTTGTGGATTTCTCCTTTTCTTCCTGGGCACGACAAAGGAGAGATTCTGTCGCATCTTCTATTCTACGTAGCTGGGCAGGCTCGTCTCCTACTTCTATACCTTCTAATGATGGTGTCATAGTAGATACTACATGGCTGGAGTAGAGGGCTTGTTGTACCCCTTTAATCTCTGCTTCAATCCTATCATACATAGTCTCTTGATTTTCTTCGTTGTGCTGTAAAATATCCTCTGAAGTGTCTGCTAAAACAACGATGATGAGGTTGATGTCATCCACCGTGAGCACAGTTTACAACTATGGCTTACTAGCTTTTGGCTTCTTCCATGATGAAGGTTTCATTGGGGAAACCTTTCTTTTCTTGGATGTCTCAGCCTCATCAAGTGGATTCTTAGGCAGTGTCACTTCTCCTAGTTCCTATTTCTCTTCTTTCCCTTCGTTCTTTTCTTGATCTACTTTGTCATCACCTCCTCCTCCTGGTGACTTTAGTGTAGTTTCCTTGGATGCGCTATTCAGTTCTTGTACCTCCTCCTTTGTTTTTTTCTTGCTGCTGTTGGGTGCATCATATTCTTCTCGAGTGACTACAATAATTTCGATGAGGTCTGGGTCAGAGAGTTCTACCTGGTCGACTGGTACAAGGAACTCTTTAGGTCATTCCTTTATGCTTTCTTCCATGTCCTCCTCTGTGAGCTTATAATAGGATTGGAGCTCTTCCTTGTGTTCGTCTCCATGCACAGTGATATAAATGAAGTGCCTATCTGTGCAAAACTTTGCAAGTGGCCTGAACCTGTGCAGGGTATTCAACATCATGTGAGGGAAGGACTCAATAGCCTTCTTCAGTTGTGGGTAATAGATGCGGAACACCGCATTTGAATAACATTGTTTTTCCATGTCACTTGAATACCAAAGTGTAGTGAACTTCGTGGCCAGTGGGTCAGATGGATCGATTTCAGGGAAGGTCACTCCTTCTAGAATTTCCCAGGTAATAGAGGCAACGAGGATCAAAAACCAACTGAAATGAAACTCGTAACTCTGGTCTTGCGCTTCACGACAATCTTGTTCTAAATGGTTGACGAGGTAGCTTGCCCAGTTCATTTGTAGCCCTTCAATACATTTTCCTGCAAGGTTGACGACAAACCCTGTGACCTGTGTTGGTCTGTTCTTCCTGACGCGCTTACCAGAGATCAAATGGAAAGGTAGGTGCACTGTGCTATTCTAGATGGAGGCTACCTTGTAGCCTCGCTTTCCCTTCTCTACATCATTGTAGGTGTCTTTTATGCACTGTGCCAGGGTGTGATATGTAGCCTTCCCTGGGTAAAATTCAAGAGAGTCTGGTCCTTGCATGCTTAATCCGGTGATCTGAGGGATCAATGCCAGATCTATGGTGATGCATATCTCTAACCATAGGTAACCACCATGGAAGCACGACAACATGATTTTAATGCACACATTAACCTCCTGATGCCTTTCGAAGTGTGGTATCTTCATCATGTTGAGGATGGTTGATCTTGCGATGTCCATGGTCCACGGCTGGGGGATTATCTTTGAATTATTCCCCATTGTCTTGGTCAAATAATTATGTGGTGCGAGCATGTCATAGTTCTTGCGATCTCCCAAATTGAAGTCACTGATCTTCAACATTAGAATCTGTCCCAACTGCTGTCCAACTGCGCGTATCCCCTTCGAGAGGTACACAGTGATCAATGTATAGTTGAAGTCCCTTGGGACACTGTCATGACTAACTACGCCAGCCAGAGGTGAGATATAGTTGGGTAGGATAGAGGGGATGAGATTTGAGTTCACCAAGTCATCACGATGATTGCTCTATTTCTCTGTCGCAGTTCTAGAGGGTCCAGATCAATGTGCAGTCGATGGGGAGGCTTGCAATCCTCTCATTGACGAAGCCCGTGTGCCTACAAAAATGACCTTCTCAGCCATTAGATCTATCAAAATTTCTTCCACAGACTTTTCCACTACATTGCGCTCACCCGACATACATGCTCGAGATAGAATATCTCAGGTAGGCAGACAAATAATCATGGTAATTGAAGGGGTGGCGAAGTCTCAGTAAACATCGCACGATGAAAATCAGTTCTATGTGGACTCGGGTAATCTCAATTTGCAAACACATTCTCGGTGCAAAATTCGACGGAATAAATAGAAAACATCATAATGGATTCCTCCAATGGGTCAAAAATCCTTAATCAATATGATTCCAACCATTATGGCAGGGTCCCAATGGTCCAATGGCAAGATTTTCATCAATAAATGCTTTTCTATCCGTTCTAGAGCATCGTGCTAATGATCAAGACGCCTCCAATGGTCATATTGCTTCGCCGTGGTGAAGTTCCAATCTGCACTATTCTGATATTTTGGCGAGGTTCAAGTTCTGCAAACCTTCCTTCTGCGAAGTCCTCTCTAGAACCTTCTGCAATTTTTCTAGCTTTGCCTTCTTCTTACTGAGATTTCTAGCCTTCTTTCCTGTAATTTGAGTCACTGGATTCTCTTTCCATTTTTATTCTTATCTATTCTTAGCATAGTAACTTCGCACTGTTGAGGGTCTTTCAAAGGTTCTGAGTGGAATACTTCTTCTCTTATTATTTCAGGGGTAGGTGTTTGTTTCTACCACATGGATAGGTTTTTCAAGATTTCCTGTGTTTTCTCAACTTTGACATCTAAGTCTCTGGTCTTTAGTTGCTTTGACTTGTCCTCCTATTCTTCGATTAGGCGGGATATTTTCCTAACCATGAAGTCTTTTATCCTTTCTTCTAGTTATTCCCTAGTTTTCAGGCTAGGACAAAATCTATCAAACATACCTATATCCATTCTTTCAAAACAAAAATTTCCACTTTATCTTAACTTTACCAGAGCACAAAGATTTAAGATCTTACCTCTTTTCTTCAGATCTGATTCCTTTCTTATCACAGAGCTCCACAAGTCAAGTAGAGTACTGAGCACCACAACAATAGATCTATGCCTAAAGATTTCTCTTTCTTTCAATTCCCAACAATCACAGTTTCAGGTCTTAGAAACCGAACCATTTGTTGGCACAGGGGCAGACCCAGGGTTCAATTTTTCAACAACGCACCAACAAAACCCTAACTATTGGCCCTTTTGACAACACCTGCGAAGCAGATGAAGTCTCACCTGAGGTAGAGGCAGGGGGGGTTGTAGGACTCAAGTGTCTGGAACCTAGCTGGGACACAAATATGTGATTACAGTACTTAACAAAGCACTTTAGCAGTTAAAATTCATTAATATTGATCCCTTATCCACATCGCAAGAGAAAACCCTAATTATAGAGCAACGTAGTATTCAACAAGATCTAACACATCCAAGAACTTAGCACATAGAAATAGATCAGATCTATCATTCATTCATATCACTAAGCACTAAGCTACTATATCAGATGCATTTAACATAAATATTACATCACTAAGAATACACCACATCAATAACATATCACCCATAATGCACAAAGAAACCACAACAAAGGATATATGTGGTTCACCCTAGCATGGGGCTACGTCCACCAACTCTTCTTCTTCTTTATTATCTTATGTCAATCTTCGTACATGCACAGAGCCACAAACCCACTCCACATAGGACAAGAGATCTGCACGCAGCTCGCCAGATCCTTGATCCTCGAGCTTGGTATAGCACAAAGCCTTATTATAGTCACTTGCACTTAGCTCTGCAAGTTCTCAACACATGGTATGCATAGAGTTAACTCAATCACATAGTTCCAACTACTTACATCACTTGCACTTAGCACAACACAACACTTAGCTTACAACTGACTCTTTCATACATCGCCTAGATTTCTATTTATACTTTACAAAAGGGGCCCAAGCATGGGTAAAACCCATGGGCTGACATCCCATACTCGTTACATAAACCCTAAACCCAAAAATCCCGCAAAAGGGGGTGAGATCCCGCGATCTCCGCTTCGCCTGGTGCTCCATCTTCGACCAGCCCGTCGAAGTCCCAAAAATGGTCAAACATTTCCAAGGTTCTCTAAAACTTGGTCAAGGGCCAAAAATAATAATTTTAATATTTATTTCATTGGGGGCTGACTTGTACTCGTAAAGTTTAGCTTTCTTTTTCAATTAGGGATGACTTTTGGGGACTTATTTCCCTTAAAATAGAGTCGACCTCACACATTTAATTCAAATTGATTTTCAATAAATATTCTAAATGGGGCCGACTTCACCAAAAATATCCTTAATATTTATTTTAATATTCATTGCAATGGGGTTGACTTGTACTAGCCTTCTTAAAGATATTAACTCCAACGGGGTCGACTTGTCCAATGAAATATTCAAGAGGAAAAATATCCTCAACTGTGAAGAACCACATGGCATGCCAACTACCATTGGAAACATCTTGACGAGGGATACCAATCCATGGAGGTTTTGCATGTTTTTACAGTTTCCTGCATACTCGTTTTTCTTCAATCAACTGCGGGGCTTCTTCACCTTTCATTCAGGCTTCCTTTCCTCTCTTCCAAGGCTTCTTGTCCATTGGTATTTCCTATTGTAATTCAATGACATATATTTAAAATAATTCATGTCAAATCTCCTTCAAGGCTCTTTTGTGTGTGTGTGTGTGCTGTACAATTACTATTCAGTTACATTAATTGTGGCATTGGTAAACTCTAATTGCCTATTCGACTGACTTCCCTAACCAAATACTACAATTGATTCGAATAGGGGGTCTAGTCAGAAAAACCAACTATCCCATACAAAATCTCCCCCCCCCCCCCAATTCCTTGTTCATCCTGAACAAAATGGGGAGTGTTCCAAAGTTACATTACAAAATTTCTGCTAAGTCCTTCTGAGGCTATGAGAATAAGAAATAAAAAAGAGAATGATGGAGTCAAGTTCTAGTGTAGTTTCTTTGATTTCTGAATCGTAGATGTTTCTATTTGCAAGTAGACTGCCTCTTTAATAAAAAATTCTTGTAATTTCTAGGATATAGATACAAATTTACAACTTTTTCTTAGTCAAATGCCAGAGTTTGGAAGCATCCCTGATTTTGTGTTCACAATTAGCTTTTCTTCCAACAAAAGTGTGTTACTTGAAATGATCTTTTGACATTTTCTTTCCGTGCTCCATTCAAGTAACTTGAACTAGATTGTGGCTTCCATAACCTATCTTAGGGATGACTCTCAAATTCCCCTCTTTCCTGGGAATTGAGCGAGTGAGACCGCAGAGGGACATTCCTTCCTTCACATTATGGTGATTATCTTCTTCTGACGTTTATATCCAAGATGGTTGGCCAAATTATTCCTCCTGAAGATATGTATCAGGTGGGTCATCATATGCAACATTCGTTATCAACATAGTCTATGTTGAGAAACTTAACTGCTCGCATAATGGTTTATCTTCATTGCTTTAACTGTAATATATAGGAGTTAGTTTCTTGATTCAGAAGGTAGTTGATAAGATAACTAGACTCTTCACACTTAACTTAATATTCAAGGATCTCCGATTTGTATGTATATGCATGTTTGATGACAGTTCCTATACTTTATTTATGTATTGAGTACCAGTGGTATCAGCTCAATTGCTTTATTGTATGCTTACACAATCTTCACTGTCTTGATGAGAGATATTCCCACATACTATCATTTGTACTAGCCAACCATCTGTAGATTACGTGAAATATTATGCATTGTAAGATGCTATAGTAGCCAACTATTTTTTGGTAATGGTGTTGACATACCTTTATTGTTTCATGTGAAGATACCTTTCTGTCCCTGGTGGCAGTCGAAATATCTGCTTCTGATCTTCTGATGATTTGATTACTATGTGGTCTTTTGACTCCATGCTTGTATTGCTGATGGTTTGATTGTTATATTTGAAATGTATATTTATGTGTTGTCTTTAACTGACATTGCTCCAAGTTTTTTTGTGAAATCAAGCCCTACTAGTGTCCCCCCTTCTGCCAAAATTTTACCGATAGGGTTGAGCTTGTTATCTATGATATTTCTTTAGTTGGCCCCCATTGACTACTTTATTAAAGGGTTTCCCTTGGAGTGTTTTTAGTTGCACTGCTCCTGAATGTCGAATATCTTTGACCACATATGTCCCTAGCCATGTAGTTTCTAGATTTCTTGGATTTCCTTGTACTTGACTGTCATATAGGAGTACCAAGTCCCCGTTATTAATATCCTTTTTCTTGAGATGTCGATCATGCTAATTTTTTTTCTATTTCTTTTGTGTTTCTTGATGTTGTTGTGCCATCGTTCTTTCCTCTTCTAATTGATTTAGATGATAGATTCATTGCCTTGTATTACATATATGGTCAAATTCCAACATTGATGTTATTCAACTAACCTTAGCACATAAGTGAAGTGGTATGACGACTTCCTAACCATAGACTAAATTGAAAGGTGTATGTCCTGTCGATATTTTACATGCTATTCTATAGGCCCATAGTATTGTTGGAAGTTTGTCATCCTAGTCATCTCTATCGAGTCCACATACTTTTGTTAAGCCTTTGTGTAAAGTATTGTTAAAAGATTCAACAAATTCGTTGGCTTGCAGATGATAGACAATTGTATTTTTATGGTCGTTCATGAATTTATTGAGAAATAATTCAATTTTACTATTGATAAAATGTGTTCCTTGGTCACTGATTATTGTCACAGGGCAGCTAAAACGAGTTACTATATTTTTGTAGATAAATTTTGTGGATGCTTCCTTTGTACAATTATTGACTGGTTCTGCTTCTTCCTATTTGGTTAAATATTCTACGGCTGTAATGATAGATCTTTCCCCCGTCCTTTTAGCTCTTTTTGGGAAAGGTACGACAAAATCAATAACCCATATTTCAAATGGTAAGTTTAGATTTACAGAATGTAAGGGCATCTTGTTTTTCCAAAGTGGTTAGCCTATCCTTTGGCACTTATCACATTTCTTTATTTTCTCCTGACATTCTTTGAGTAATGTCAACCATCAATGACCAGCTTGAAAATTTTTCTTGGCTGTCATATCGGCCTGTAAGTGACCCCCTATTGGGCATGCATGCACCTCCGTAATGATATCTTCCCTTTCATGGTCTAGTTCACATCTCCTGAAAATATTTCCGAGGCCTAGCTTATAGAGGTAACCATTCATTAGGGTGAATGGTGCAACTTTGATTGCTAGGAATTTTCGTTTATTTGTTGGGAGATCATTAGGTGCTTTCTCCTCTTCTATGAAATTGGCAATCTCTTCTAGTTCCTTAGGGACCGATTCAACTCTGAATAAGTTTGCATTTGGGAAAGCATCTTCAATTCCAGTAGGATATTCCCCTATCTCTAGTCAGGACAGGTGATCTGACCTGTCATTTTTCTTCCCTGGCTAGGCTATTACATCAAATTCGAATTCTTGAAATAGAAGTAGCCATCAACACATTTTACATTAGTGCATTGGTTTGTTTATGATATATTTCAATGCCTGGTGATCTGTGAAGAATATAAATGGATTTTTTAATAAGTAGTGCTTGAATTTTTGTAGGGAAAAAAACATTACTAGGGATTCACATTCCGTTGTTGAATAATTTCGTTTTACCTTGTTTAAATTCCGACTGGCATATGCATTCGGGTGGTCAATCAATTTGTCATACATCTGGGCCAAAACTGAGTTGACAACGAGGTTGGATGCATCGACATGCACATGGAATTTCTTTGACCAGTCTACGAATCTTAAGATAGGTGCTTCTATCAACTTTATTTTTAATATTTATTAAGACTTGTTTCATTCCTAGCTCCAATACAATTCAGGTTCTTTGTTTAGTAACTCATCGATTGGAAATATAATGTTAGAATAGTGACGAATAAACTTTCGATAGTATCCCGTGTGCCCAAGGAATATTTTGATTTGTTTTTGGTTCACTGGTAGTTTCAATTTGAGAATGACTTTGATCTTAGCCATGTCGACTTTAATTCCATACTTGCATACTATATGGCCCAACAATATACCAATTGGCATGGACAAGATTCATTTTTTAATATTTAAAGATAAATGGATTTGTCTGCATATTTACAAAATCATTCATAACCATTGTATATGATATTTTAAGATATTATATATGGTATAATCATCAAAGTACTTCCATTGTTTTGCATATGTACTCCTGAAATGACTTATCCACTATTCTAGAAAAGACCGCTGGGGCATTTTTTAAACCGAAGGACATTACTCTGTAAGAAAAAGAGACAAACTCAGAGACAAATGTCATTTTTTCTTGATCCTCTTTTGCTATCAGTACCTAATTATATCTAGATAAACCATCAGTGAACTATTAGTATTCATGACCCGAAATTTCATTGATAGTTTTGTTGGCAAAAGGTGTTGGGAATGGGTTAGTCACTGTGAGTTTTTTTAATCCTTGAAACTCAACACAGATTCTCATCTCTTTTGGGTCATTTTTCTTAGGTTGCATGACCATTAGAATTTCCCATTCTGAATTGTCGATTGGGTATAATATTAGTAGTTAACATTGATTCGATTTCCTTTTGAACGATGGGTTTGTATTTGTGTGCCAATTCATATGGCCTTTTTTTGATGGGTTTGGCTGCAGGGAGGAGTTCAATCTTCATTTTTCCCATCTCTGGTACGAGTCCTTTGAGGTCTTTAGAGTCACGTGCAAATACATCCTGATATTATTTTAGTATATTGACTATTTGCATGGTTTGTTTCTCTGATTAATAGTCACCTACTCTGGCCATTTTTGGTCGTCTGTCTATAGAGATGTCAAATTATTTGGTATTTATTTCCACATCCATCCAGTTGAGAAATTTCGACTCATCTAACTGAATTCTCCTTCTATGAATTTATTTTAACTTGAAGGGAAATTAATTTTTTCTATGTGGTCATACTCTTATGTGTCTTCCTTGATCACATAGTATACTATTTTTACAAAATATTGTACTTCGAGGTGGTCATTTTTCCATCGAAATATTTGTCCTGGAAAAATTATGTTTTCCATTTCTACTCATCGAGCTATTTCATTCTCTATGCTATGTGTCGATACCAAGTTACAATTCAAAGTTGGTCCCCTATCGAATTTTGTTTTTCCTTTTTCTTGAATTTTCTCATGGCTTGGTTTTCCCAAGAAATTTTTGATTTCTCTAGTTTTCTCTTGCAAGAGTGCCTCTTTAGGATTCGATTCAAAATATTTAAGGAAGTTATCTTTATTTATCTCCATTCAAAAGTATGACTCAATGTTTCTTAAACCTTATACCACTTATGAGGTATATTATCTAATGTGTTCATGAATATGTGCAACCATACTCTTTCGTCTCAGTAGCCTGCTTTTTTCCATTCTTGCTCGCAAGTCTTCTGTATGTGGGCCACTGGGTCAAAACCAGGCTTAAATATTAGGATTTTGATATTTGTAAAGAGATTTTCCCCATCGAATATGTCCACAAAATATAATGTGGAAATATTCCATTTTGAAGTTGGTTTTCATGAGTCTCCCACCATCGGGTTGCTTGGCAAGTGAAGGACTCCAATAGACTTTGTATTCTTCCTTGTTACCCAACTGATTTGGAGACTTTGTTGACATGTGTCAACAGAGAGCTTCGTTCATTAAACTGCGGTGAATTTCTTGTGTATGCATTAGTTTGGATTAATGTTGGCATTTGTTTTAATTTTATTTCAGTGAAAAAAGAGACTACATTAATCAAGAAGCATGTTCTGGATTGTTTGATAGGTATTACCTCTATCAAAAAACAGTCTTTGGCTTGAGCTTCATAATTATCCATCTGCGAATTGTACAGTTTGTTATCTAAATTTTGGCCTATCGACAATGGAGATCTGACTAGTATTTCTCCTTCAACATTAGGTTCGACATTGTATTTTTGTTCACGCATTACTTGATATTCTATGTGCTTCGTGGGCCTCGTCCCATGGTTTTCCTTCTTTTGGGTCTAGGGGGATCATGATTTTTATTCTGCTTCCTTTTAGCTTGATCATGTCTCTTTCTAAAGATATCATGGCTTTCATGTTCCGACCCTAGGGTCTTCCAACTAGTGCAGGATAAGTAGGAATTCCTTTGACCATGTTTATGACTTCAAAGTTGACTCTCGTTGGAATTCCCATTATACAAGTGATAACACTTTTGAGAGTGCCAATTTGTTCGATGAATCTTTGATCTGCTAGTTTTAAATGGTTCATTGTCAGTTGCATCAAGGGTCTTCCAAGTTGGATCCATGTTTCTTTAGGAAGGATGTTTACTTGTGATAAAAAATCAACCATGAATTGTTTAATCATGGGGCCATCGACTTCTAGGTCGACTTGAGGATAAAAGTCGCTTGTAGTTTTGTCTTGAAAACTACCTTACACTTTTTATTGGTCTTTGGTTTTCTTTATATTCTTTCAATATGTTCAGTAGGTCAATAAGGCATCCTACTGATTGATTTTCTTTTATTAGTTGCAAAAATTACTCAATGGAAGTAATTGACATACTTGATCATCCTTCATTTGATTTATCCTGGTCAATATTTTTAAAGAAGTTTAGTGCTTCTTGCATTATTATTTCTTCCTTGTCGAGGTCAGGATATGGAACTATGTTCCCTTGTCGATTTGGTGCCTCCAGGTAATTATATTTATCTGATCCCGATATTGTGACCACATGGAGAGTTTTTGAATTCAAAATGTCTTGTTTTGGCACTGTATCTAAGAGGTTTACATTTCTCTTGGTCATGACTTTTTCAACCACAATAGGAAAACATTCTAAGGAGTGATCTCCTACTCTGCAAATATTACAAAAATTTAAATTTGTTCTATCTTTTATTGGGCAGTCTAGACTAATTTTATCTTCTTTCCAATAATTAAAGTAGTAGTATCGTCCTCGACCACGTCCTCTTCCGAATCTTCCTTGTCCTCCTCTACCTCGACCTTGGTATCTACCTCAACGTCAACCTCTATAATTGTTTCCTTTTTCAACATCCTGTTCGACTACTTTTGTATGATAAACTAAGTGGATATTTTTTCTGTTCTTACCGTTCTATCGACATTCAATGGGTAGAATGATTATTTTCCTCGTAGATATGACACCACATCCTCGCAGATGGGACATACATTTCTTATACTATGCGGATAATATCTTGTTGCATGATTGGTTGATGCTTCACATATATCACAATAAGTTTTGATTTGGATGTGCCTAACTTCTGGGTCTAAGGTATCACTAAATTCGTAGTAGTCTTTAGTGTGAATTTCACTAGAGAAAATGGTACACCATGGTTCATTGCGAGTGAGTGATATGTTTTTAATTATCTGATGTAGTTATGTGATCTTGTCTTCCAATCTCTTTTCAGCGCTTGATGAATTAATGGAGCCTTCATCGTCCATTTAAATCCTTTGAGCTATTTTGAGGATGTATTCACATGTCGAAAGGTCATACATCCATAATGGAGCTCTGATCTTCTGCAATAATCCTACTACAAACCATTGTACTAATAATTTTTCATCAATCAAGTATGGTAATTGAATCAGTAAATCCTTGAATATTTTGTCATATCCACGCATACTTTCACCTGTATTCTTCTTGATTTCATTAAGTTTTTTCATTACTAGATGACTTATATCTTGTGCCTTAAAGAATGAGAAGACATTCTTCTTTATTTGGTTCTTCGTTCCTGTTTGATTGTCGGTGAAATTCATAAAACAAGTAAGAGCTCCGGCTCTAAGTGCTGCTTCAAATTGTTCCATTTTCTTTTCTTCGTCGACTATATCTGCAGCTTCCCAATATTTCTCACAAACGAACCTATGTCATTTGGGATCTTCATCTCCTTCGTAAATAGGGATGTGATTAAGCCCCATTGTTGGTTTCTTTTTAACAAGTGGAATTATTGCAATATATTTAGTCGAAGTCGACTTGGAGGTTGACATAGTATTATTTTATGGAGTCAAGGTTGAGCTATTTGAGTCAGTCGAAGTAATCTATATACATTCTTTACTCAGAAGATATTCAACTGCTAACTTTACTCATTCTTGGTTTTTGCTTGAGTCGCCCGTTTGACAATATTTATTTATATACTTGATGGGATGTCCTCTATAGGGTCACATTGGTTCACTTTCACTGTCTGTTGAGTTTGAGTCTTCTAGGAGTAGTTTCGGTAGGGGGCGACGTCCATGAGATATCTTAAAAGAATTATTATGTCTTCTAGTCGATTCTGGTTATTTTCTTGTGCTTCAATTATAACTGGATCTCTTATTTTTCCATTATTATTAGTTCAACACCACACCCATGGTGATTGGGTATCTATATGAAGTCATTGTTGAAGAAAGTATGTAAGGTGTGGACTATGAATTCTTATAGGAGAAATTCAGATTGTAGGTCCTAAATTGTTGATTTCCATATTGAATTAATCATCGACTTGCTGGACGCCATCGACTTCCATAGTCAATCACAAGCTTTCATTCCTCCCAGGAGTCGTCGGGGCACTCTCAAGGGATGCTCCAACAAAATTCCGTGCCTGGGTAGGTTTTATATGAGATTTTATGGGTTCCTTTTACTTCCACAACTCTTCTCTCTTCTTCTGCCTTTTATCCTGCTCTATTTTTGAATGTCAATTGAGGGTTTGTGAATCTGCGTTCAACATGAATATTTTTCACTTGATTCAATTATATTTTTCTCGAATCCCGTCATTTTCGACTTGGGTGTGGTCCAACCTTGGCTTCGACCTCACTTTTAATTTTGAATTCAACTTATATTATCTCATAGATCATATAGCTCCCCAATGCCATCTTGACTTACTCGTGGTCGACAACGTTTATCATTTTAACTGATTTCATTTCTTTAAGAAATACTCCCAAGCTTATTTGGTATCTTTGCAGTTATATTCCAAAAATTCTTCCCACCGTTATTTTATTTCTTTCCAATTAGAGTTTGGAAGAGGGTATTTCATGGGAGGTCGATACTCAAGTATGTCGCCAACTCCCTTGTCTAGGAGGAATTTATGCAAAATAAATGGGATGGTACAAAGGAACCCAACTCAGTATAGAATTATTTCTTGATAGTCTGGATGGATTCTCTATCTTTGATTTCTTGATCTTCGATATAGTCTTTTACAATCCTCTCGAACCACTCATTTAGGATTTTCTTCCTCTGTTGATAATATTGTGCATCAACTTCTCATAAAGAGTGAGTCCGCACATTAGATTGAGTGATGTATTCATATAGTGCTTCTGGTATGGCCTCTAAGAATCGCTCATGTGTTTCTGAATATAAGTGTGTGCAGGATTATACTAAATTCACTCGGTTTCTTTGTGCATAATTTATAGTATAATTGCTGATTTTTCACCGCCACCATTCACGTATGTCTGTTCGAGGTAACATCTATGTGATCTTTTCTTTAATGCATTCCCAAGTTTATAACTATCAACAACAAAACCAATGTTTTAGTCAGGGAGAAAGTACGAGAAGTTTCTAGTAGATCCTCACATAGAGAAATAAACTTTATAACATCATATATAAAATAACATAAGAATACATATAGACATACAGAATAATGGCATAACCATCAAAGAATTTTATTAGATGAAGCCAAAAAGCCTCTATCTTTCCCTTACATTATGATGTGTATATATACATGTGTGTGTACTATAAAATTAATAGTCAGTTACATTAACTATTGCGTCGGTCAAATCTAACTTCCTATTCAATCGACTTCCCTAACCAACTACTACAGTTGACTCGACTGGGGGGTCTAGTTGGCAAAGCCAACTAGCACCTACAAGAACTCTTCAAGTAGCCACATATTTATTCCTAATAGGGGCTTCAAGGAGATGAATTTCCCTTCTCTTATTTGCTGCTTCCAAGGAGGATATTCTCTTCATGATGATTACCAATGACTGAGTTTGAAATCAATGGAAACACCATTCAACAATTTATTCTTTCCTTGCTAGAGTAGATTATCAGGATCTTGATTTTTATTTGTAGGATTAGGGTTTCCCTTAGATTTACTAGGTTGATTGGGAGGATTCCCCCCAACAACTTGGTTATGTTTCAACGTCTTATTCTTCCCTTTTTTCTTCTTCCCCTTAATCTACAAATTTTTGGAACTGGTTATGTTCTATTGGGAAAACAATTGGCCTTGATGGGGAGGAGCAGGCTAAATTAGATCAATTTGAGGAGGGAGAAAAGAGGGTTGTAGTGTCGAGGGTTCTGTCAGAGGACCAAGAAAAGGGTAATATCAATCTTGATTTTGGAGGCGACCATAAGAGGTGCTAGGACCATATGATGTGGAGGCATCACTACATGAGGGTTGACCATTACATGAAGGGATATGCACATGTTAGGGTGCATGAGATACTGAGTAGGAGGTGTTGGCACACGAATGAGGAGGATGAGACCCATATTAAAAAACATTGGGGTTGATATGGGAAAAAGTTTAATTTCCATATGAAGGTTGTCCATATGAAGTAATATCTCTATCGTAATGGTTACCATACATGCTAGTATTGATAGAGAAATTCATTTGACCAAATTGATTGGAGGCATGCACAATAAATCCTATAACACCATTAGCAACATGATATTCCCTTGGTGTATATTTCTTAGAAGAATGATTGAAATTGGAATTGATAATAACAATGTATAGATACCTAGATTGGTCACAAATAAGGTCAAACCATTGGGACTTAAGAATAACTTCTTTTTATACTTGATGCATAGTGGTGGTCACATCTTTAGCAATAATGTAGAGAAGGGACTTCAAAAACCAATCTAGGAGAATGGAGATTTTGAGGTTTATCTTGCATAAGCTACATCTTCTATGCGACTCATGGATAGGGTAAGTTATATGGGTAGTTGTAGTTTTATGGAAACTAGTGAAAATCTCAACTCCTACATCATGATGGATTGGCGATTGAAAGAATGTAATGAAATCCTTAGCTATGGACTTGAATTTTTAGGATATTTAGACACTTAGGATTTAGTTAATATCTACTTGGTCTAATGTGTTGTTAGGTAAAAGTGTGTTTCTTTAGTATGCACTAGTATTCATTTGTAGTTAGGAAATTCGACGGTCACAATATGTTCCCAACATATAGTGATCTGACGGTTCATATTCTCCTTGATATTAACGACTACATTGATCTGTGGCTTAGCACCCAATTGGTCCATGATCTCAATTTAAAGAGAATGGATGGTCATTTGGCGAAGATTGATTATGAGAAAATCTCTTGTAAAATCTCTCTACAATCTTTTTATTTTGCATTAATATACTGCTCCAAGTGGTTGTGTTGGATGGGGATGTGGATGTTTTCCCGCAGGGTTTTTACCACATCAAAATATTAGTGTTGATATTTTATATGGTTTTGTGATTGGTTACTGAAGGTGTTCGTCCTCTATTGGAATATTTGTGTTGTCGAACTTGGTATCAAAGCCTATTTGAAGACCCGCTCTTGTTGTAGAACACGATCATGAATCCGAGTTGCCTCATATATGGTTTCTACCATTTACATATACTTATGTTATGATAGGACTATTCCATTGCATCTAGAGCGCTCGTTTCAGTCAAGAACTCTTTTCTTTTCACTCAAAAAGGTTTCCATTTTCCAAAGATACCACCATTTCATTCAGATCTGGAGATTTGCTTATGCTCTTTTCCCTGTGCCTTATGCGACATCAGAAAATCTTGTGTGAAAATAATTTTTTATGAGAACGTTCTCTAATTTAATCTTCCACAACAAAAAAAACAACAACACTCCCAATCTATTGGAGAAATTTCTATTTTGAGCACACTAGTTTAGTAGGAGTTGATTGACTAGTTCTATTTTAGACTTTCTATTTAGACCATCACTATTATGTATGCATGCATTCTTAAGGAAAGCTAACTGCTTGATTGATTTTCTTAATTGTGGAATGTTCTTCCCTATATATGAGTGTATTCCACTCATTCATTGTATCATATTGATCATCATTGTATAAATCATCATTCATTGATTAGCTCATTGGAGTAGTGTGAATATATTTTCTTATTCTTCCATATTGAATCTCTCATCCTTTATTGATAAGCTTTGTTTGTATTTTCTTTATCTATATCTCCTATGTAGGTTTTGATGAAAAATTAACATGGTATCAAAGCTATGCTTCTTGGACAAATCTAGACAAGACAAAGAATAAGGAAAATCAGAGTTTCAGTGAGCGAAATCCATGTAACAGACAATACCACAACCTTTCTTTGTCAAAAAGTGCGACAAGTTGCAGTTGTCTCACGTTCTCCCTGTTGAAAGGTGCGATAGTCACACCCTAGCCTTACAGTGTTTTCAATCCTATACCTTTTGTAATCTAGTAATTTACAGAGGGTGACAACCAAGATCCTATTGCCCTGTGTATGAAGGACAAGTGAAACAAGCTCTTAAACCCATTTATTTTTGTAGTGATTTATCCCAAATTACTAACTGTATGAGGAAACGACCCATGTGAGAAGTAAATCGACCCATTATTCAAGTGTTTTTTCAACCATTTGGAGAAATTCCTCACCTTTTTCTCAGAAAGGAAGCCAAAATATCACCTCATGAAACTGATACGAATTTTCCACTTAAAGTGCCCTTTTTGTAGTGATTTCTCGGTTTTTCACTTGCAGGTTAAGAATAAATTTTAGGGGTTTCTCAGACATAGTGGGAGAGATGTATAAAACACCAATTCTACAGTCAAACTTGCTAGTAATCCTCACACCATACAATTATTTTTATCTGAATCCCAAGGCTGAATTCCAACTAAGAAGGAAAGGACTGTACAACTTGATGATGGGGACATAAACGAAACCTACATCAGTAATTGAGAAGACCAGATGGGAAAAATGAAAGGATGAGGCTACAATAATTCTTTTTGAATTGATTTCAACTGACTTATGGTTTCATGTTGCAGCATGCAAGACTCCAAATGTGATCCAGACCACCTTGGAAAGTCTTTGTGGAAAGGGGGATCAGATGAGAGGTCACATGCTTGAGGTAGAGTTGAATACCTTGGATCCTAAAAGTTTTGATAATATATTTAATTTCTTTACCAAGTTTAAATATTTGATATTGAACTTGGAATATTGTGGTATTGATAAGTATAAACAAGTGGACAAACTTATTCTAAAAATATTGGCTAAGCTAGGACCATAATATTGTTAGAAACATTTCTTGTCTTCGGCATCAGGATACCCAGGTCTGCGGGTTGCACGAGGAGTGCCCAAGCGTAGCGCAGGGAAGAAGTCCTTTTCGGACTTAAAATCAAGCGAGCGGGTAGGATTATGGTGTCAATGGTTCAGATCCACCCATATGAGCAGATCAACGGTTGGCAGGAAATCACAGACAGCGAAGTTGCGCCGAGGTTAGGTGCGATGGATAGCGCCTATATTGCATAAAGGAAAGATGGCGGCCATTCATCCAAAGACACGTGGCATGAAATCTAGTCGTTTCGGCGATTCGACATTCGGGAGTTCAAGGGGTAAGGATTTTATGTTGTTCTACATCCTGAAACCCCGAACCCCGATAGCACCAAAAGTGGGGCCCGCGGTATCACAAAACATTTTCAGCTGTCCATCCAAAGGGGACACCTGGCGGTAAATGAAGCCATATTAGCTTTTCTCCCATCGCAACTCCAAGGCGCAAAAAAACAACTCTGCTATATTCTGATGTGCGAGGTGCCAGGAGAGTCCTGGACCCGGGCCCACAGTATTGTCGAGAGAGTTAAGAGCCATCAGATCTAGAGGGACGCGTGGTTCCAGATTAAGCCATCTCGACATATCGCTCATCACGATTTCGAGCAGCAAGGATTATCTCCTTCCTGTTAGCGAATGTCGAAAGCCCTTGGGAATAAGCATGAGATCACAACCCGTGGTCACTTGAGAAAGGAAAGAGTTATGCAAAGGCACCAAAAGGTAGGGTTTTGCCACAGAGGAAAGTACCATGTCCGCCAAGACCAGTTCAACCTGGTTTCAATCCTGGCCCTCGCTAAAGAATTAAATGAAGGTGAGCAGAGGTAGCTGAAACCTAAGCTCACTTATTGAATGCAAGGTATGGGAGTTCTGACAGATAGTCTGCCCGAGACGGTCCTGCATGCTGATTTTTCTTCAAAAGGGTCATGGATGGTCCTCATCTGATCAGAGAAATTCTGCACATGCCATGTTGGCCTTTAATGTTGCAACTATCTCCCTTGCAGGAGCCATGCGCAGTTAAGGTGGAGCATAAAGAAGGATTTCAGTACGAATTTGATTGAAAGGACACCGAGCCCTAGGTGACTGGACACGCCTCTGTGAGGTGAATTTTCCTGAGTATATAGACTCAGTATTTGTATTTTATAAGGGATCAATGGTAGAGAACAGCTCCAGATTGTAAGGTTTTAACGGACGCTAGCTCTCTGGTTATGTATTGGTATGTAAGACTTCTTGTTTAATGACAGACAACCTTCTCACCCCATCTGGTTTTCATCTCATACTGAGAGAGTTTGTGATCGACTGATTTGTGCGAATGGTTGCAATTATGTTATGATAAAGGATTTATTGTTGCATTGTTGTATTCTCCAGCTTTCTTCATTTGAATGTAAGAATATCTTGCATTTAGATGTTTTCCTCTATAGTCTATTAGAGACCTGATGTTTACGATAGACCTTTGCATCTTTCTGATACAAGTCTTCCCCCTACTCACCCTTACTACAACTCACTGTCTGAAGTTATCTAAGACCTCATTTGCCATGCATGCTCGACCTAGTTTCGGAGTTAGAGCCACATCGTCTTGAGTTAACCTCCATTTGATCACCTCATTAAACAAATTGTGACACAAAATGATTGGCGTTGGGCTCTGCTCTTGCTGCAATCCAGGGGTGACTTCTGACGCTAACAATTTTTGGCGGCGTTTCCAGGGACGAAGTTGAAAATTTTCTCCGGGATTGAACGACATTGAGCTTCTGATTTTGAAGTTGCATCAGGCATCAGAGCCTTCAAATATTGCTACTGTGCACCTGGCGACTCCATTGTGATGAATCCACTGGGGAGAACCTGCTCGATTAACTGTGGCTTTCAGAGGTAGACACACGCGGGCTCATCCACAACTGCCTCTAGCTACACCTGAAACTGACCCGGAGGTGGTTCTCCGAAAAGGAAATAACTCTGAAGAAGAAGCTTCCATCGCTGAACCAGGTAATCTACCATCTCCTTCTGTAAGAACTCCATTTTCTCCTCCTCAGTTTCTTAACAAACCTCCGTCAGAGGTTTCCCGTTTCCTAAATTTTGGGAGTGTTCCTGTTGAGTTTTCCCCTCCTGGTCTGGGATTGGAGGGAGAAATCCTTGTCACTCCCCTCTCCTCTGAAGCTGCACCTTGGCATAGACCCAAGACTACAGAGGATTCCCCCACTCCTGCACAAAGAGGATCACCTGTTGACTTGAGCTCGTTAGCCTTCTCCTTAAATCCCCTCTTGTTTCCCACCCCACTTTGGGACTCATTCCCAGTAGCCCCTTCATGAACTCCTTCTCCTCCGCGTTCTCCTCCACCTAATAGTCCCATGGATGGTGCTAATCCCCCTATGAATAGAATGGACGCCATAGTCACTGCCAGATACACTCCCTTAGTTCTACCCCATCCTATGAATCCTCTCCCTGCTGGAGATTACTTGAAATACATGCCCAAGTTCACTGAGGAAGCGGATGTAACTCCTGAAGAGCATCTGGCTTCTTTGTACAGTTATGCAGACAACTTGAACATTGAAAACAAAGATGTCTGGATGAGAGTCTTCATCTAGAGCTTGGATGGTGAGGTGAGGAAGTGGTTTAGAGGACTGGCCCCTGGAACTATTGCTGGGATTGAGGCCTAGGATGGTGCTTTCCTGAGGCAGTGGGGCGATAGAAAAGATTTCATGTATTACATGACATAGTTCGGGTCTTTGAAGAAGATGGATGGAGAGTCTGTCTTTGACTTCTCCAAAAGATTCAAGAAGATGTATAACAAAATCCCTGCCGAGATAAAGCCTTCAGAAGCCTTAGCCAAAATTTCTTATGCTAGTGCGTTCGACCCCGATTTCTGCCTTTTGTTAAGAGAAAGAAGAGCCACTTCTTTAGCCCAAATTCAAGATGTGGCCATAGAGGTGGAATCCAATGTGTTAGCAGCTGACAGACTGAGGAACAAGGCTGATGTAGACAAAAGAAAGGGAAGGTCGGAAACCTCGGCTTCTGGATCATCGGTGCCCCACCCTCAAGTGGATGAACTGACCAAGATGGTGAAGTCTCTGTCTGCAGAGATGGAGAGAATGAAGGTCAAAGGGAGGAAATCATAAAAGGGCCCTCAGAACATTGAAAAGAAAGGAGGTTTTAGGAGGCCAAACAATTTTACTCCCCCGAATGTGCAAAGAGAGAGGGGAAGAGATAGAGAAGACCAGAAAATCCAGGCCCCTTTTCAAAACAATTTTGTGGCCAAGGGGGAAGAAGGGGAGACAAACGAGCTTGATCCTGAAATCCATTGCTTCAGAGACACTCCTCCTTTTCCTCACCTCACTCAATCAGCAGATGAGGAGTCTCTCATGGATAGTCAGCTAAATGAACTGAGCAAGGGAGACAAGGCTAGTGGCAATAGAGGTAGATATGATCTGAGGTCTAAGAAAAAGACAATAGCACCTGATGTTCCTGAGCAGTCCACCAGAAAAGAGAAGCCTGCAAATGAAGTAGCAGACAGTCACAGAGGTAAGAAGGCCCAACCCCTCTCTCTCATTGTCCAGAGTCATTCTCCCGAAATAAGAGAAATCCCAAAGCTCTCATCTTCTTTTAATTTCGAGCATGAAATTCAAAATATCAGAATCTTTGTGCCCCTGACAGAATTGATTAAAAATGAAGGGTTCAAGAAATGCTTCTCTGATCTTTTATAGTCTGAGACCTCGTGCCTTACCATAGACTTCATCAATTTGCAAGATGAAAATCCTACATTTATTCTAGGTCCTATGATAGAAGACAGGAATGACTCATCCCCTCCCTTCTACACTTCCTTGAACATACATGACAAGGTATTGCATAACTGCTTGATGGATTTAGGGTCTTCTCACAACCTCATGCCCAAAACTGTCATGGAAGAATTAGGGCTAGAAGTCACCCGAGCCTATCATGACCTCTATTCCTTCGAATCTAGGAAAGTTCAGTGTCTAGGGGTTATCAAAGACCTGGTTGTGACCTTGTTTCAGTTGCCCATGAAAAGTGTGGTCATGGATATTGTAGTGGCCGATGTCCCCCCCAAGTTCGGTATGTTGTTATCAAGATCTTGGATAAAAAGGCTGGGGGGAAATTTGCAGATGGACCTAACCTATGCTACTATCCCAGTGTTTGGAGGAGAGCATAGAAGGCTATACAGAGAAGCCCAACTGGCCTATATAATCAGTGATGAAGCCAATCCTACCAACCATCCCATTTTTTCCTTGGACATTGATTTAGGTTCCAGTTTACTGCAACTCACTCATGCTCCCGAGCCTTCTCTTGAACTCAGAAAACAACCCACCTCTCCTCGTGAACTTCCTCCTTCCATCACCCCCGTTTGGAAAATGTTTTTTGATGGAGCCTGTTCTAGGGAAGGCGCTGGTGCTGGGGTGTTTTTTGTGTCACCTGCTCAGGAAACCGTATCTCTGTCATACAAATTAGAATTTGAAACCACCAACAACATGGAAGAGTATTAATCCCTTGTTCTAGGATTAAGAGCTGCAAGGGGAATGGGAATTCAGGAGATAGTAGTGTTCGAAGATGCAGAGTTGGTGATCCAACAGATCAGAAGCGCTTATCAGACTAAGCACCCTCGACTCCGAAATTACAGGAATGAAGCATGGGACCTAATTGACAATTTCTTCTCATCCTTCAATATCTCTTTTATTCCAAGGGAGGATAACGCTGTGGCCGATTCTTTAGCTGTCTCAGCCAATTTGCTCAAAGTTCCTCTGCCGCCTATGGTCAACTCTGATGTTGAAATAAAATATAGGCCCTTTGTACCAGACAATGTCAAGCATTGGAAGGTATTCAAAGATGATTTGGAAATCGAAAGATTTCTCCAATCTGTTGATGAATTTTCTGCGTTACACATTGATCAAGATCCTGACACAGAAGGTGACCCTCACCTTGAGGTGTTTTTAAATAAAATTGCTAACCACCAGATTATTCAGCTACCTAGCAATCACATTCTGAGGGGACTGATTCATCTCGAATTTCGCTAAGCTGGTGAAGCACATCATAGCCATGCTCAAGAAGGGAAATGAAGTGAAATGGACCGCCGAACCCAAGGAATATTTTGTCCAAATAAAAGGGCATTGACTAAGGCACCTGTGCTGATCAGTCCTGACTATTCCAAAGATTTCCTAATTTTCTCTTTCGCTTCTTTCAATAGAGTAGTGGCGGTCTTGTTGCAAAGAAATGAGGAGGGGCGAGAGAAGCCCATTTCCTTCTTCAGCAAGGCGTTAAGAGATGCAGAGGTCAGGTATGAAATCATGGAGAAGCAGGCCTATGCTTTAGTGAAAGCCCTCAAAGCTTTCAGAGTCTATTTCTTGCACTCAAAGGTGACCGCTTATGTTCCTTCAACCTCTGTGAAGGATATCCTGGTACAACACGACATAGATGGGAGGAGAAGTAAATGGATAGCCAATATCCTGGAGTTCAACTTAGAAATAAGGCCTACAAAATTGATCAAAGGTCAAGGCTTGGCCAAGCTACTGGCTGAAGCCAATTGCCAAGCTTTGGGGGTAAGTTTCATGAATGAATGCTTAGGAATTCAACGGGGTCAACTGTCTGAAATAGACCCTCGAAGAGAGCCCCCATTGGATCGATGTCCTTGGTATAAGGATGTCATATATTTTCTGTAGGAGTTGCGGTCCCCAGATGGCCTGCAAAGAAATGAAGCAAGAGCTCTAAAGCTAAAGGCAGTCAGGTACTACCTTATTGATCAAATTTTATACTGGAAAGACCCCCTGGGAGTGCTTTTAAAATGCATGGACCCATAAGAGGCCGATAGGATCATGGTTGAATTCCACAACAGCCTGTCTGGAGGGCACTATTCTTGGAAGACTACAACCCACAAAATTCTTAGAGCTGGGTACTACTGGCCCACATTGTTTGCTGATGTCCATAGAGGAGTTAGAGCCTGTATTACATGCCAAAGATTTTTAGGAAACCAACAGCTCATGTCTCTGCCTTTACAGCCTGTAGTTGTTCCGGGACCTTTCCAGCAATGGGGCCTGGATTTTATTAGAGAAATCCACCCTGCTTCTAGTGGGTAGCATAGATGGATCCTGACTGCCACATATTTCTTTACTAAATGGATCGAAGCCATCCCCACCAGGAGTGCTTCCCACAAGGTAATCATTGGATTCCTGGAGGACCTCATCACAAGGTTCGGTTGCCAAAGTAAGATTGTCATGGATAACACAACCGCTTTCAGGTCTGAGCCATTAGCCAATTTCTGTGAGCAGTTTGGGATCAAGCTGATTCACTCCACCCCATATAATCCACAGGGAAATGGTTTAGCAGAATCCTCCAACAAAAACCTAATAAGGATCATTAAAATATTACTGGAATACAACAAAAGGGCTTGGAAATCGAAGCTGAAATTCGCTCTATGGGTTGATCGGGTGACCACAAAGAGATCTATAGGCATCTCCCCTTTCTAGTTAGTCTACGGAGCAGAAGATGTCTTCCCTTCTCAATTGGCCATTCTCGTAGCAAAATTCTTCTAGGATTATCAAGAAGAGCCCAATGACATGATCAAAAGGATTCATCAATTGGTAGAGGTCCAACAAGCCAGGGAGCATGTAATAGACAAAATTCAGGATCATTAGCAAAGGGTCAAGCAGGTTTTCGATAAGAAGGCCAAGAAGGAAGAATTTCGGATAGGTGACCTGGTGCTGAAATGGGACGATCCTAAACAAGATAAGGGCAAGCATGGAAAATTTGAAGCCCTGTGGATTGGCCCCTTCAAAATATCTGAAGTTTTCTCAAATAACACTTACAGGTTGCAGGATTTGGAGGGTGAAGAAGTTTTCAACAGCCCAGTAAATGGGCATTTTCTTAAAAAATGTTTTGTCTGAGCCTTCAGTGGCTCCTATGTTTTGTAAATATTGTCCTTTCTGTTCTTTGTTTTTACTCTTATTGTTTCGGCTTAGTAAATGAATCCATAGCCCATCAGCAAGGCACTGGAACTGCAAAATGAGTCCTTAGAGCATCACAGGGATGACTCTATTCCCCGTGGAGCCTAATGTTAGAAACATTTCTTGTCTTCGGAATTAGGATACCCAGGTCTGTGGTTTGCACGAGGAGTGCCCAAGCCCAGGGCAGGGAAGAAGTCCTTTTCAAACTTAAAATCAAACGAGAGGGAAGGATTATGGTGTCAACGGTTCGGATCCACCCATATGAGCATATCAACGGTTGGCGGGAAATCGTAGATAGTGAAGTTGTGCCGAGTTTAGGCACGATGGATAGTGCCTATATTGCATAAAGGAAATATGGCGACCATTCATCCAAAGACACGTGGCGCGAAATCTAGTCGCGTCAGCGATTCGACATTCAGGAGTTCAAGGGGTAAGGATTTTATGTATTTCTACATCCTAAAACCCTGAACCCCGATAGCGCCGAAAGCACCGAAAGTGGGGCCCGCGGTATCACAAAACATTTTCAGCCATCCATCCAAAGGGGACACCTGGTGGTAAATGAAGCCATATCGACTTTTCGCCCATCGCAACTCCAAGGCACAAAAAAATAGCTTCATTATATTTTGATGCGCGAGGTGCTGGGAGAGTCCCGGACCTGGGCCCACAGTATTGTCGGGAGAGTTAAGAGTCGTCAGATCTAGAGGGACGCATGGTGCCAGATTAAGCTGTCTCGGCATATCGCTCATCGCGATTTCGAGCAGCAAGGATTGGCTCCTTCCCGTTCGCGAACGTCGAAAGCCCTTGGGAATAAGCATGGGGTCATAGTCTACGGTCACTTGAGAAAGGAAAGAGTTATGCAAAGGTGCCAAAAGGTCAGGTTTTTCCACAGAGGAAAGTACCACGTCCGCCAAGACCAGTTCAACCTGGTTTCAATCTTGGCCCTCGCTAAAGAATTAAATGAAGCTGAGCAGAGGTAGCTGAAACCTCAGCTCACTTATTGAATGCAAGGTATGGGAGTTCCGATAGACAGTATGCCCGAGACGGTCCTGCACGCTGATTTTTCTCCAAAAGGGTCATGGATGGTCCTCATCTGATCAGAGAAAGTTTGCACACACCATGGCCTTTAATGTTGCAACTATCTCCCTTGCAGGAGCCATGCGCAGTTAAGGTGGAGCGTAAATAATGATTTCAGTACGAATTTGACTGAAAGGACACCGAGCCCTGGGTGACTGGACATGCCTCTGTGAGGTGAATTTTCCTGAGTATATAGACTCAGTCTTTGTATTTTATAAGGGATCGATGGTAGAGCACAGCTCTGGATTATAAGGTTTTAACAGACGCTAGCTCTTTGGTTATGTATTGGTATGTAAGACTTCTTGTTTAATGACAGACAACCTTCTCACCCCATCTGGTTTACATCTCATACTGAGAGAGTTCATGATCGTCTGATTCATGCAAATGGTTGCAATTATGTTATGATAAAGGATTTATTGTTGCATTGTTGTATTCTCTAGCTTTCTTCATTTGAATGTAAGAAGATCTTGCGTTTAGATGTTTTCCTCTATAGTCTGTTAGAGACCTGATGTTTACAACAGACCTTTGCATTTTTCTGATACAAGTCTACCCCCTACTCACCCTTACTACAACTCAGTGTCTGAATTTATCTAAGACCTCATTTTCCGTGCATGCCCGACCTAGTTTCGGATTTCGAGCCACATCGTCTTGAGTTAACCTCCATTTGATCACCTCATTAAATAAATCATGACACAAACTGATGGGCATCGGGATCTGCTCCTGCTGCAATCCAGGGGTGACTTCTGATGCTAACAAATATGATGTCTATGTCTCCACTTTCCATTTTGGAAGATATCTCATGGGAACAAATTAGAAGATGCCTACCATGGAGCAATTCATTGATTGTCTCAGACATGAGCAATAAAAATCATTCAGATGGGCCTAATCAAGGATCCCAAAGCACATGCACTCACCATGAATGATGGAAAAGAATCATCCAAACATAACTAAAAGGATAAACATAATGAGAAGTAGGGATATTCCAAACCCTTCAACGATTCTTCAGGTTCCAAGAAGAAGAAGAAGGGAAAGCAGTGCACTAACTGCAATAAACCAAATCAGGAAGAATCTACTTGCATGAATAAGAAAATCGATCTTATGGAACATGTACTTCATCAAAAAAACCTTGGAAACTTCATTCCAGAAGGAGTCAAGAAGCAAAAGGAAGAAGATCCTACTCCTAAGAAAGGTAATCATCATGATATCGTTGCAATTAATTTCTTATCTATTTTATGGATTGTAGATTTTGGTGCATCACATCATATGGCAGCGAAAGCATACGTTTTAACGTCTTTGATTTCATGCTCAATATCCCCTATTCTCATGGGGGATGATACTCTTGTAGCAGTAGCAGGAGAGGGAAGAGTAGAACTCCCTAATGGAAGTTTTGAGAATGCTTTACATTTTCCAAATCTTTCTATGAATCTTCTCTCAATTTAATAGATCACTCATAATGGTAAAAAGGTTGAATTTACATCAGATTCAGTTTTAGTAATTGACATGCATGACAATTCCATCATTTAAATTGGTGAGGTGGATCGAAAATCAAGGTTGTATAAATTCACTAAATTTGCTGACGATGAATCCTCTTCTATACTTACACATAAGGAGAGTACTTTTCATGCACCTCCAGTGCAACATCCAGATACTATTGTGCTTCCATCAGTTCCAGACATCAAAGATGATTCCATACACTCAGATTCTATACATGGAAATGAGCAAGTAGTATAGCCAGATAAGAATCCAGCGCTGAAGCTTCAACAGATGCCAAGGGGGCACAATTCACACTTCAAGAAGCAGGTGTCTTTGCAGGGAATCCATTAGATTCGAGGAGGATTCGATCTCATCACGAGGATCCTTCTCATGCTTTTAACTTCTGAAGCAATGATTCCCATGCATTGCTATATGGTTCAATATAATAATCCACAAACCTACAATAAGGCTATGGGAAATCCATTATGGAAAGCAACCATGCAGAAGGATTATGACTCATTACTAGAGAATCAAACTTGGGATCTAGTTCCACTTCCACCATAAAGGAATATTTTTCAGGTGCAGATGGGTCCACATGATCAAGAGGTACACGACTAGATAGGTTTCCAAATGATTTCATCATATCCATAAATATTTCTACATATCCATGAAGACTTTCAATGAATATAAGTTTCATACTTTGCGAGATCATCTTGGAGTGAAGAACATAGTTTCCTAGCAACTTCATTTTCTTCTTTTGATGCATTGTCTTTTGAGGGGTTTTTTTTCTCCCACGTGGTTTTCCTTCTTTCCTCATTTTTATTTAGTGTTCATTAATTGCATTGTACATGAGTACCTAATATGGCCTAGTAGTCGAGACTCATTTTTGCCACACTAGTTCAATGGGAGTTAACTGACTAGTTCTATTTTAGACTTTCTATTTAGACCTTCACTATTATGCATGCATGCATTCCTAAGGAAAGCTAATTGCTTGATTGATTTTCTTAATTTTGGAATGTTCTTCCCTATATATGAGTGCATTCCACTCATTCATTGTATCATATTGGTCATATTGATCATCATTGTGTCAATTTTCATTCATTTATTATCTCATTGGAGTAGTGTTGGTTATTCTCTTCCTCTTCTTCTTTGGTTGACCCAGGTTTAGATTTCAACAGGTTTCCAACAAAACCCTAAAAAACTATTGGCCCTCCTGGTAAACAAGAAGGCATTGCTATGCATAGGGTGCATAGCATAGTCTCACCCGATATAACTTTTATGGGTGACCATAATACTCAAGTGCTTGCACTCTAGGAATGAGTGGGGATTTATGATTGTGTTCTTCTTTCTTTATGCATTATCCTTGTTAACTATTCAAGTACTTCTATGATTCATTCATCTTTAAACCTATGCATGCATGCTAATAATTCTAGTTTAACCATTCACTCATAAGCTAATGTTCAATAGAAAGTAAATATTCATTAACAATCACACATAAAACAAAGTTTACCATGGTTCAGCCCCTCCTGGAGCTACGTCCACAAAGATCTAGCTTCTCTGCTCTTTTATTTTATCTGCTGCAAAATATTGTGTTGTGCGCATTACATCTTCAGTAATACAATCAAGTTTGAGGGTAAGAACCCTCTGTGAGGCTGACTAGATCACACCAGGATCCTTAGCCTATGACCTAACCCTCAAATACTACCTTACTTTACTCTTCTACAATACTTATTATCCTCAACATCTTACAAAAACACAATGATCAACTCTCTCTGTTCTTTACTGACATCCCCCCTCCTAGACCTCCTAGGTCCTTATTTATACTACTTTTTGGCTTATAGCCGTTAAAATCCTTATAAAAAACCCTAACCCTATCATAGTTAGGCTTTTCTTCCTGAACGTCATGTTGCTTTTCCTCCTGCATGCTGCTTTTCCTTCTTTTTTGCATGTTGCTTCCTTGCCACTTCTTGTGCTTGCTCCAAAATTAGGTATTCCTTTCCAAAAATAGGTCTTTCCCCAAAACAGATCCTTCTCCAAAAATAGGTCTGTGGCTAGAATATAATTCCTTCTAAAAAATAGTCCTACACCCAACATGCTCCCAAAACTGACATGTGGCTCGTCCCGAGCCACTTAGGTGGTGCGCACTCTCTGTACCGCCTTTTCCAAACTGTGGAACTTCTCTGCTAGTTCCTTTCCTTTTGCCCTCATCTGCACAACATTGTTTATTAGTGCCTAAAATATCTGCGTTGTTATCTCTTCCTATAGTAATGTTGCACCCTTTGATTGTGCATGTGCCATACTCGTCTTCTCTTCCTCCAGCTATGCAATCATCTATGCTACTTGTTCTTGGAGTGGTTCCACTTGGGTTTGTCTTTCTTTCTTATTTGTCTACGCTATCTTTAACTCTATATGAAGAGTCTTCATTTCTTGAGTGCCCTTCAATCGCTCTGTAATACTCATTGTTTTTTGTTGTTGTTTTAGCTCTTGTATGGTAGTGCTGATTTTCTCTTGTTGGTCCCACTGTTGGAAATTTTCATCTTCTTCTAAAATGGTCCACATCTGCACGGTTTTGTCGAATAAATCTACGACTTCCCTCTCTTATTTTCCATCTCCAATATCTGGAGTGTGGATTGTTGTTCTCTCTGTTCTCAAACCTCTGGGGGAGTTTTAGGGTTAATCTTTTATTTGATCTCCTTGATTTCCTACCTATATCCCTCAATTGTTTGTGAAATAATTTTTATCATCTCCGCTGTGCTCCTCTCTAGTTCTTGCAAACTATCTAGGATGCAATTATATATTTCTTTTAGCCCCTATTCTATCTTATCCATGCGTTCTTTCTCCTCCTCTTTCTCCTAGTTTAGTTGGTCGCAGGTGATTTATAACATTTCGGTGACTCCCCTACCCACCTCCAAGTTAGTCGCATCTGCGTGGGCTCTGGATTGCACTTCTTGTAGTATGCTGGCATGGAGTCCATATAGTTCCCTGGTGGGTATCTGCACATGATGAATTCAAACTGTTCAACTTCCCCCATGGGTTTTTGCATAGTCTCATGATCCATTCTGATCATTTGGCGAGTGACTGTGAATGTCTCCCTCCCTTGTACTACCAATTGTACTATCTCCTCTCCTTATTTCTACATAGGGCTTCGCTGTGTCTTTTCCCTTTGGTGCACTGTGGTATGGTACTGCTTGACTCCATACTTGTTGTAGAGTCTCATGGAATTCTATAAGCTTGTCCATGATCTCTTCTCTTTGTGCCTCTACAATATGAACCACCTCTTCCCCCCTATCTTGGACCTTGTTTGCGACTAACTCAACATCATCCTCTATTGGGGTGATGCTTTGGTTTCTGTGACATATTTCCTCTTTTTGCGTGCCTCTTCTACTTGTGCTGAATTCCTTGTTTTTTGTGAGGGATGTACCCCATTGGTTGTAACTTAGACCATTTCTTCACCAGCCTATGATGTATACCCCTTTCTGGTATGTTGTTGGATGTTTTTCCTTGTCGTTGTTGTTGTTCTCCTTGGTATTTTTGGCACCGCGTTGCTTCCTGATGGTTGATTCCGTGCTGCAACCTTTCTAGTGTTTTTGACTGGGGTGTTTTTTTTGCTGAGGAACCTTCTTCAGCCTTTTATTTTGGCTTGGTGGATTGTGTCACGACTGAATTTGTTGCTTGTTTTCTTGCTAGCAGCTTCCACTGCACAAGCCAGTCTCTGATTAGCCCGTCAACTTCTTCCTTGGTGATTCTGTATTGCATCTCCAACCATGCCTTCTTTGGATCCCTTGCGGCTTGGATCCACATATGATGCATGGATGCCTTGAACCTGGCTATCCCTTCCATTTCCTGGATTACCTCCACATAAATAAGACACACATGAATAAGACACACATTTTCCTTCCATAGGGACTCATATCTATCCACATAAAATTTTCCTTTCCTATCCAGAAGGATGAAAACTTTGGCTCCTGCCACCATGCTAAAGCTATAAGAATGATGAGCCAAGAGTAATGGAACTTGGTTCCATTATCCCGCGCATCTATGTAATCAACCAAAAATTGGTTTAGCAGGTATGGTGCCCAGTTGAACATCACCCCTTTCGCGCTTTGCATGGCTACTACTATGAACCCCGCTGGAGCTTCTTATTTTTTGAATTTCCTCAGCAACTTGTAAGCCATAAGCTTGCTGGTGAACCTCATCGCATTGTCATTGATGTCCTTGAGCACAATGCCCATGTTTCCCCTACTAGTGCCAAATTGTGCTTTTACCAGATCAATGATTTTGTTCTCGCGTGCCTTGTTATCCAAGTACTCCTCTATTTGCATGTAGAATGTAGGTAATTCTGTGATCTTGGCGATCAATGCTACATCCAAGTGTAATGGCCTATCCATCTAAAGGATGCTGCCGTGTACCCGGGCTACTAACTGTTTGACACAGAGACCAACATTTTTACTTCTCCCAAAGTACGATATATCAAATAGGTTCATTATGATAGAGTTATACAACCTCATTATCCATTGTGCAGGCTCCATTATCGGTTTCCCCAGGGGTCCAATTTCTCCTGTGTTTTCTAAGTATGTCTCTTCGACCAATTCTGGGAATTTGGTCACATAACGCACATCATGTTCCACATACCTAAGTTTTTGTACTTTTTCCAAGCATATCATCCATGGTGATCACTGTGTCTAGGAGGTACGTAAGTGTGGTTTCCATGGCATCCTGCGCCTTTATTTTCTGCCCTACAACAGATGGGCCTGTCTCTGCTATTTCTACATCCTCTTCTTCCCTCTCAGAGTTCGTCTAGTTGGTGATTTACTCAAAAAACACCTCTTCTCTATCATGTCCCTATTACTGATGCGTTGTTTCATCAGTTTTGGCAGGTGTTTCAAGATTAGGGTTCGAGATACCATTCTAGGTCCTAGAATTCTGCCCTATTTCCCCTTGCGACGCTGTCGATGTTTCCTCTTCAACCCATGTCAGGTTGATTGACTCTGTGTCTGAAGTAGTGACATCCTCAAGCTTGAAAACATTCTCAGTCTATCTCATTCTTTCCTTGCACCTTTGGCCCTGTCAATTAACCTGTACATACTGGCCTAGAGTGCCAAACTTTGGTGGTGTCATCTTCTATCCAATTCACACACTCACTTTCTTCTTCGTAAATTTCTAGCTAGGGAACACACTTTGTATCTCACTCTGTGCTAAAAAACCACTAAGTGTTGAACTGACACATGCTTCTTGGCCTTTATAGACTTGGTCGTAACTACTTTTCACTTTTATCATGCATTTGCGCCGACTGTAATTTTTCCTGCACGCTGTCTTATGATGTTGTTGCAGTAATTGCTGCCCACGACATTTTTCATAGTTTCATGTGGTTTAGTCAACTTCTGCTTCTTTTTGTGTTTTTCGTTCTTTTTCTATTTTCTATTCCTTTTTCCCCTTTTTATTTATTTTTATCATTTTTATGTCCTAATATCTACTATAGTACACTATATACATGCCTTTCTTACTGCACTATAAATTTTAATGGTTAGTACGTCGACTGTCCTTGTATAGTTTCAGTCGACTACCGTTGATCACGCCTTTCAGTTCTGTTCCTCCCAAGTCCTTTAGTTGTATATATCCCCCATCCGTGATAGTATTTACTTCGTATGGCCCAATCCAATTCATTCTAAACTTACCAGGTTGTTGCAAAAATTGGTTGTCATAGAGAAGACCTATGTCTCCCTCTTTAAAGATATTCTTTTTAATATGTCTGTCATGCCAGGATTTGTCCCTTGATTTTTGTACTTCTTGGTGAAATCCTGCTAGAATCCTGTCCTCTTCCATTTCAATTGGTTGTCTTAGCCTTTCATGTACTACACCTCTTTCCGTTATGTTGTTAATTGCTTCTACGCGCAATCTGGGTACCAGAAATTCTAATGGAACCACTACTTCCTGTCCATACTCCAATATGAATAGTGTCTGTCCTGTCAACTTATTGCATGTGTTCCTGTATGCCCATAATACTGCTGGTATTTTCAAGTCCCAATCATCCCTATTAACATTGCAGATCTTAGTCAATGAATTTTCCAAAATCTTATTGAAAGATTCTATTGTTCCATTTGCCTGAGGATGATATGGTGTACTCTTCTGGTGATAGAATTCAAACTCTTCAGTCATAGATTTGATGGAATTATTGATAAAATGATTTCCTTGGCCACTCATAAATATCCCGGGACATCCAAATCTAGTGATCACTTGCTCAAATGAGAAGTGTGATGCTGTCTCTGCACTACAATATTTGAATGGTGCTGCTTCTTCCCATCTTGTTAAGTATTCAGTCACAGTAATGATATATCTAGCTCTTGACCTTTTGGCTGGTGGATTAATAGGTCCAACAAAGTCTTTTTTCCATTTTTCAAATACCTACTGAGTCACTTGCGGTCTTAGGGGCATCTCATCCCTTATGTTGGGTTTTCCAACCCTCTGACATACATCACAGTTCTGTAAATATTCCTTGGCATATTTATGGATTGTTGGACACCATAATCTTGTGCACCATACCTTCTACAAGGTATCTTTTCCTACATAGTGTCCTCCAACTATACCTTCACGAGCTTCTACTAAAATTACGGGTTGTTCATGTTCCAATACACACCTTCTCAAAATTCTATCTGCACCCATCTTGTATAAATGTCCTGCAATGATTTGATAGTTTGCAGATATGACTACTAGGTTTTTCTTTTGCGTGGTGCTAAAGTCTTGTGGTGCAACCCCTGTACTTAAGTATTCAATAATATCAACAGAGTATTCATCAACTATCTGTACTAAAAAATAACTGTGCATTAAGGAAATTGTCTTCCAAGTTATTAGGTTCTTCTCCATTGGTTACCCTTGACAGGTGATCATGTCCTACATGTTGGATTACTGAGAGGGGGGGTGAATCAGTAATAGAGCAATTTAATCCCTTTTAACCATATAATCCAAGTGCTATATCAATGAAGCATTATTATCCAATAACTGCAGAGTAAATAAGCAATGAACAAATGAACAATCATACACATACACAGTACACCAGTGTTTTACGTAAAAACCCAAATCGGGAAAAAACCACGGAATGCTTTTTCTTATATGTCTTGAAGAATTACGTTCATTGGAAGCACCAACTTCCTTTGTTTTCCAACTATAAATAGAAGGAGGCTCCAATCCCCTAGTTTCTCAGGCTACAACCTGAGGGAAGATCCAACTCCCCAAATCACTGGCTACAACCAGAAGGAGGCTACAACCCCCAATGTTCTCCGGCTACAACCGAAAGGTGGCTACAATCACCTGTCCTTTCCCCGTCCTACCACCCTGAAGTAGAAGTAGAATGATGGAACCACTGTCACACTATCACTGTGAGATATACCGTTGTAAACCTGTACCAATAAATCTGAACCATGCATCAACCATGCGTCAACCTGTAATCAACCTATACCATAAACAAGTGCATCAACCATGCACCAACCTATAATCAACCTCTACCATAAACAAGTGCATCAACCATGCACCAACCTGTAATCAACCTGTACCATAAACAAGTGCATCAACCATGCACCAACCTGTAATCAACCTGTA
>ML787851.1:1106843-1124032 GCA_009831015.1 Picea engelmannii | reverse complement strand
AATAGTATTATCTAAAAATATATCATAACTCATACCATTACCCATCAAACAAACTTGGGTCCATTACCGAAACCTGGGGTCTCCAACTTCTCATGGCCATAACTCTCTAACCGTGAGGAATTATGTGACGTTCCACATACCACTGGAAATGACATGACAAGAACTATCCATATAGGATATTTTCCCTAACAAATTCACTTTCCTTATCTCATTATTCCATAATTAAGCATGGGTTCTCTTACTCCACAAAGCATCTTCCCATGAGGGCTTTCACCATAAGGGGACCACTTTGGAGTTCATCCATATTTACTTCTTATCAACCATGACAAAACGATAATGAGTCATATTTACATCAAACACTATTGGGTTCATTACCCAAAAATTTGTGCTATGGGTTTTCCTTCAAGGGTTGACATCAATGACAACCAACCTTAATCAACACTACATTCAACTTCCTTGCTTTGACTATCACTTCGAAATCAAATTCTTGGAATAATAATAGCCATATATAGATCCTCCCCCCCAACACTGGCTTGTTAAGTATATATTTGAGGGCATAACGGTATGTGAACATTTTACCCAGTAAATAATGCCTGAATTTCTGAAGTGCATATACCATGGCTATACCTTCTCTCTCTGTGGTGTTGTAATTCTGCTCAGATTCCGACAAATTTCTACTTGCAAATGCTATAGGATGGTCTAAGTCCCCTTCTCATGGTTGTGCCAAAATTGCTCCAAGTTCTATAGCTGATGCATCTACATGCACATGAACTGTCTTTTCCCAATCCAAAAATACTGATATAGGTGCTATCACCATCTTTTCCTTTAGAGTGTCCAATCCTTGCCGACAGTCCTCATTCCATTGAAATATGGTGTCCTTCCTTAACAATTTATCCATTTGTGTAGTAATCTGCGCATACCCCTTTATAATCTTCCTGTAATAGCCTGTATGTCCTAATGTTTCTCTTAACTTTTGCACTGACTTTTTTGGTGGTAAATTTACAATGAATGAAATCTTAGTAGGGTCAACTAGTAAACCTTGTTTACACACTATATGTCCCAACAATATCCCAAAAGGTGTGCCAAAAATGCATTTTTTTTTTTATGTTTAATGATATCTGACATTGCCTGCATCTTTCCAACATTAGTCTTAAAAATTACACATGGTCCTTCACAAGACTATATATAGTCCAGTCATCCAGATATACTTCTAGAAACCGATGTATGAATTCCTTAAAATAAGCTATGACTACCCATGAAAATATAACTAGTGCATTCTTCAGCCCAAATGGCATGATTGTATATTGGTAGGATCCCCATTCTGTAGCAAACATAGTCTTGTACCTATCCTCTAGAGCTATTTTAATATGATGGTAACCTAAGAATCCATCTGTAAATGAGTATGCTTCCTGACCTCCCACATTTTCTAAAACTTCATCTGTGAAAGGGATAGGGAAAGGGTCATGTAAGCAAGCATCATTGAGTTTCCTCATATCTACGCAAATCCTTATCCACCCTTTCTTCTTTTCTTGAACTACCATAGGAATGATCCATTTAGATTCCTCTACTGGTTCTATGATACCAACTTCCAACATTCGGTCAATTTATGCTTTCACTTTCTGCTTATACACTGGATTATGTTTGTAATGTCTTTCCTTGACAGGTCTAGCCTCAAGTTTGAGGGGTATCTTCATCTCACCTAGCTCTCCTTCTATGCCTTGAATCTCTATAAAGGTTGTTGGAAACATGTCACTGTATTCATGCAGTAACTCTGTTATTCTTTCTATTGTTTGATCATCCCAATAGTCTCCAATAATTGCCATTTTAGAATTGTCATTCAACCCAATGTTGACTTTCTTAAATTTGATTGGTGAAACAAATACTTTTGACTCCAGAGATGGACCTTCCACCTCTCTTTCTCCCTCAACCTTTGTAATCTGAATGTTTCATGGGTCATATTCATCTGGTGCTTTCTCTTCCACATGATAGAATTAGAGTAACTCTTTGTCTGTCTGTCTGTTCTGTTGTTGATACTCGGTCATGATTTCCACTTCCGGTTCATCAAAAAATATCACTCCATGTATTAGCTTTAGCACTGAATCAATGTTTGGGTTCTCATGTTCAAATGAGAAGGTTACTACAAAGTTCTACTGTAATCCTATCCATCTTGTAGTGCCTCTGTGGATCTCCTGTTCTATATACTAGTTCCCTGGGATTCCTTCCAATGTATGGATAAAGTGATGAGGCCATTCCTTTGGCGGTGTCATCCTCCATTATGTCCTTCACTTCTCCAAGTGTTCCAATGGTGTCCCTTTCCCATCATACCTTTGAATTTTATTTCTCCCTTGATCTGCGCCAAATATAATGCCTAATAGTCATTTACATTGATACTAGTCCAGAATTGTTTCTTTGTGCACACCCCACCATATTGTAGGTGTTTCCTTGAGTGAAATATCTAGGGATAAGAGCCTCTCATTTTATAACACTTCCTCTTAATATTTTTTCAATAATTCCTCTAAGTCATTTATCCCATGAAAACTGGGAGATTCTCTTATTTCTGTACCAACCCATCTTACTACGCGATCTATTCTTGGACACCTCCTTATGGAAAATTCATGTAATCGCTATTTCCAATTCTCTAAACCTATATCCGAGTCAGAATAACATGATGTAATTCTTCTCCAACTAAGTACACCATCTGTAGTTGGGTTAACATAATCCTCTTGTCATGCGGTGGTTCTGTATAAATGGTTTATTTCTTCCAGATCCAAACAAGTGGCCTCTACAAACCTTTCTCCTTTTGAAGAATCCAATGGTGCAATGACTCTATATTCGCCTGATTCAAAATTAATTTTTATTGTCTTCACATTGATTATAGCTTGATTATCAAATTCCCAATCCAATCTAAGTAATGTTGGGTAAGGTTTTGTGCCATCTACTATCTCTATTACTTCAAAATATTCCTTAGTGCGCAATCCATCCAAATCTACTGTCACACCTTTAAGCCTTCCAATAGTTAACAATATGTGTTGATTGGCTAGTTTCAACTAGATAGATGAATAGCCTAGGGTGGGTTCCCCCATACACTTCCACGTCTTCTTAGATAAGACATTTACTTCAAATCCTAAATCCAATATAACATCTCCCATGTTTAAATCCCCAATATTAGCGTTCAGTCCAAATTCTCTGCTTATCCGTCTTCTTGTATGGAGATGATTGACTGTTTTCTTCTCTAACTTCCCTTCTACCTCTGTGTTACATCTTTCTAACATATTTCATAAGACCTTAAGAGATGATGGATCATTCAATAACTCAACACAAGATTGCAGAAAAGTATTTATGGTACTTACTTTCTCTAGAGGTTGTTCTTTAATGGTATGGTGCATTGAAGATGACATCTCATACATTGGTGGTTTTGAGCTTGCTGCGCGAATGATGTAGATGCAATATTCTTCTTGAGACACTCCTGTCAGGCCTCATTAATTGTTTCCTTTTATTTCCACGTGTCAAATTGCTTCTGTGGCTTCGTATTCTTCTTAATCCATTAGTGTTGAAATGGATCTTGTCTTGCTGCATCAATTCCTATTTTGGCGCCTCCTCATGTGACTATATTGATGTTTCTCCCATCATCCCTGGCTTCTACAAAAATCCATTGGACATTCTGGTTTTTCTGGTTCCTTTTTTCCTCGATATTTCCCAAGAGTGTTGGACAATCTTCTGTGTCATGGTCTATTGCGCAACAATATATACATGTCACTGGTGGAAGTGGACAATCCCTTGCATAGTGTCCTAGTTGTTGGAAGTTATGGCACACTACTTTTCCTCTTCCTCATCCAAATCCTCCTCTGTTTCATCCTCCACCTTTGTATCCACCTCGATCTCCTCATGGTGCGTTGTATTGAGGTACCTAGTTATAATACGCATGGTTATACTGTGGCTATGCATTATTATACTGCGACTGCACATTGTTGTATTATTGCTGCGCATTGTTGTAGGGTGGTTGTACCTGGATGAAATGATGTGCAAATTGTCCAGTCATTATTTCTTCTTGCACTCTATAAGTATCGAAAGTTCTTTCTCTCATCAGCTCCATTGTTCTACAATCCTTATCATCACGACCCACTGATTTGAAAAAATTGCAATATGAACTTTTTGGTACTATCTTATACTTCTGCATCATTGGAAAATAATATGGATCATTCCCATGCATCTTACAAATATTGCACCATGGTCCTCCTATTGGAAATGGGTTTGTCACCCTATCACAATATACTGCGTGAAAGTTGGACATTCGTTCTTATGGTGTCCTTCTGTCCTACATAGTGTACACCAAACAACTTCTCTTTTCTCTTTACCCTTATTTTGGTTAAGTTGAAATGTTAGATTATTCAAATCCTCCTTCATCTCCTCTATTGTTGGATCTGTCTACTGGTACTGGTTCTCTTCCAGTTGTAAGGGTTCCTGCAGAGCTTCTGCATGAGTTAGGAATTTCTATTATCTTAATGGGTATTTCAAATGTGGTAACAATGAGTTCAAAAATAAGTGCCTATGTTGCATATTGGTAATTTCATATTTCAACTTTCCTTTCAGATGTTTGAACCCTTGATCAATATCCCAAACAAACTCACTTGGTTTTTTCATGATTTCAATCATTTCATTCATGTATTGGTCTTCTGAGTCAGGATTCTGAAATTCAATAACCAATATTTTTTTCACGTCTACGATAGTCTTTGGTACTCCCTATGGAATATTTACATCTAGGATCATGTACCAGTCCAATGCACAGTCTTTTAGTGTGATAGCTAACTGTGAAAGATTTGTATCCTCATTGGTGATCTTCTTTGCTTCACATATCTTCTCACTGTTAGCGTCAGAAGTCACCCCTGGATTGCAGCAGGAGCATAGCCCGACGCCCATTAGTTTGTGTCACGATTTGTTTAATGAGGTGATCAAATGGAGGTTAACTCAAGACGATGTGGCTCTAACGCTGAAACTAGGTAGGGCATGCATGGAAAATGAGGTCTTAGATAACTTCAGACAGTGAGTTGTAGTAAGGGTGAGTAGGGGGAAGAGTTGTATCAGAAAGATGAAAAGGTCTGTCGTAAACATCAGGTCTCTAACAGACTGTAGAGGAAAACATCTAAACACAAGATCTTCTTACATTCAAATGAAGAAACATGGAGAATACAACAATGCAACAATAAATCCTTTATCATAACATAATTTCAACCATTCGCATGAATTAGTCGATCACGAACTCTCTTAGTATGAGATGAAAACCAGATGGGGTGAGAAGGTTGTCTGTCATTAAACAAGAAGTCTTACATACCAATACATAACCAGAGAGTGAGCGTCTATTAAAACCTTACAATCTGGAGCTGTGATCTACCATCGATCCCTTATAAAATACAAAGAATGAGTCTATATACTCAGGAAAATTCACCTCACAGAGGTGTGTCTAGTCACCCAGGGCTCGGTGTCCTTTTAGTCAAATTCATACTGAAATCCTTCTTTACGCACCACCTTAACTGCACATCGCTCCTGCAAGGGAGATAGTTGCAACATTAAAGGCCAACATGGTGTGCACAGACTTTCTCTGATCAGATGAGGACCAACCATGACCCTTTTGGAGAAAAATCAGCATGCAGGATCGTCTCAGGCAGACTGTCTATCGAAACTCCCATACCTTGCATTCAATAAGTGAGTTGAGGTTTCAGCTACCTCTTCTAACCTTCATTTAATTCTTTAGCGAGGGCCAAGATTGAAACCAGGATGAACTGGTCTTGGCAGACGCGATACTTTCCTCTGTGGAAAAACCCGACCTTTTGGCGCCTTTTCATAACTCTTTCCTTTCTCGAGTGACTGCAGGATGTGACCCCATGCTTATTGCCAAGGGATTTCGGTGTTCACGAACGGGAAGGAGCCAATCCTTGCTGCTCGAAATCGCAATGAACGATATGCCAAGACAGCTTAATCTGGTGCCATGCGTCCCTCTATATCTGATGGCTCTTAACTCTCCTGACAATACTGTGGGCCCGGGTCCGAGACTCTCCCGACACCTCGCGCATCAAAATATAACGGAGCTATTTTTTTGTGCCTTGGAGTTGCGATGGGAGAAAAGCCGATATGGCTTCATTTACCTCCAAGTGTCCCCTTTGGATGGACGGCTGAAAATGTTTTGTGATACCGTGGGCCCCACTTTCGACGCTTTCGGGATGTAGAACAACATAAAATCCTTACCCCTTGAACTCCCGAATGTTGAATCACTGATGTGACTAGATTTCGCACCACGTGTCTTTGGATGAATGGCCGCCATCTTTCCTTTATGCAATATAGGCGCTATCCATTGTGCCTAACCTCGACGCAACTTCGTTGTCTGTGATTTCCCGCCAACCATTGATCTACTCATATTGGTGGATCCGAACTGTTGACACCATAATCCTGCCCACTCGCTTGATTTTAAGTCCGAAAAGGAATTCTTCCCTGCGCTACGCTTGGGCGCTCTTCGTGCAACCCGCAGACCTGGGTATCCTGATGCCAAGACAAGAAATGTTGCTAACATTAGGATCCATGGGGGATAGAGTCGTCCCTGTGATGCTCTAAGGACTCATTTTGCAGTTCCAGTGCCTCGCTGATGGGCTATGGAGTCATTTACTAAGCCGAAACAATAAGAGTAAAAACAAAGAATAGAAAGGACAATATTTACAAAACATAGGAGCCACTGAAGGCTCAGACAAAATGTTTTTTAAGAAAATGCCCATTTACTGGGTTGCTGAAAACTTCTTCACCCTCCAAATCCTGCAACCTATAAGTGTTATTTGAGAAAACTTCAGAGATTTTGAAGGGGCTGATCCACAGGGCTTCAAATTTTCCGTGCTTTCCCTTATCTTGTTTAGGAGCGTCCCATTTCAGCACTAGGTATCCTATCCGAAATTCTTCCTTCTTGGCCTTCTTATTGAAAACCTGCTTGACCCTTTGCTGATGATCCTGAATTCTATCTATTACCTGCTCCCTGGCCTGCTGGACCTCTACCAGTTGATGAATCCTTCTGATAATGTCATTGGGATCTTCTTGATAATCCTGGAAGAATTTCGCTATGGGAATGGTCAACTGAGAAGGGAAGACAACTTCTTCTCTGTAGAATAACTGGAAAGGGGAGATGCCTATAGATCTCTTTGTGGTCACCCGATCGGCCCATAGAGCGAATTTTAGCTTCGAGTTCCAAGCCCTTTTGTTGTCCTCCAGTAATATTTTAATGATCCTTATTAGGCTTTTGTTGGAGGATTTTGCTAAACCGTTGCCCTGTGGATAATATGGGGTGGAGTGAATCAACTTGATCCCAAACTGCTCACAGAACTTGGCTAATGGATTGGACCCGAAAGCGGCTGTGTTATCCGTGACAATCTTACTTGGGCAGCCGAACCTTGTGATGAGGTCCTCCAGGAATCCAATGATTACCTTGTGGGAAGCACTCCTGGTGGGGATGGCTTCGATCCATTTAGTAAAGAAATCCATGGCAGTCAGGATCCATCTATGTTGCCCACTAGAAGCAGGGTGGATTTCTCCAATAAAATCTAGGCCCCATTGCTGGAAAGGTCCCAGAACAACTATAGGCTATAAAGGCAGAGACTTGAGTTGTTTCTTTCCTGAAAATCTTTGGCATGTAATACAGGCTCTAACTCCTCTATGGACATCAACAAACAATGTGGGCCAGTAGTACCCAGCTTTGAGAATTTTGTGGGTTGTAGTCTTCCAGGAATAGTGCCCTCCACACAGGCCACTGTGGAATTCGACCATGATCCTGTCGGCCTCTTGTGGGTCCATGCATTTTAAAAGCACTCCCAGCGGGTCTTTCCAGTATAAAGTTTGATCAATAAGGCAGTACCTGACTACCCTTAGCTTTAGAGCTCTTGCTTTGTTTCTTTGTAGGCCATCTGGGGGTCGCAACTCCTGCAGAAAATATATGACATCCTTATACCAAGGACATCGAGCCAATGGGGGCTCTCTTTGAGGGTCTATTTCAGACAGCTGACCCCGTTGAATTCCTGAGCATTTGTTCATGAAACTTACCCCCAAATCTTGGAAATTGGCTTCAGCCAGTAGCTTGGCCAAGCCTTGACCTTTGATCAATTTGGTAGGACTTATTTCTAAGTCAAACTCTAGGATCTTGGATATCCATTTACTTCTCCTCCCATCTATGTCGTGTTGTACCAGGATATCCTTCACAGAGGTTGAAGGAACATAAGCTGTCACCTTTGAGTGCAATACATAGACTCTGAAAGCTTTGAGGGCTTTCACTAAATCATAGGCCTGCTTTTCCATGATTTCATACCTGACCTCTGCATCTCTTAACACCTTGATGAAGAAGGAAATGGGTTTCTCTCGCCCCTCCTCATTTCTCTGCAACAAGACCGCCGCTACTGTATCGAAAGAAGCGAAAGAGAAAATTAGGAAATCTTTGGAATAGTCAGGACTGATCATCACAGGTTCCTCAATCAATGCCCTTTTTATTTGGACAAAATATTCCCTGGGTTCGGCGGTCCATTTCACTCCATTTACCTTCTTGATCATGGCTGTGATGTGTTTCACCAGCTCAGCGAAATTTGAGACGAATCTCCTTAGACAATTAATCTTCCCCCAAAAGGCATGAACTTCCTTTTTAGATCTGGGAAGTGACATGGTCCGAATTGCCTCCACTCTGTTAGGATCAATCTTCACTCCTTCTGCTGATACTATATGGCCTAATAACTTCCCCTCCTTCATAGCAAATAAAGACTTCCTGGGTTTTAGGGAAAGGCCGAACCTTTGACATTTTGAGAAAAATTTTCTCAGGTGACAACAATGTTCTTTATCCAACCTCGAGAAGACTGTTATGTCATCCAGATAGATCACCACAAACTTATCTTTCTCCCCGAAGAAGGCTATGTCCATGGCTCGTTGAAATGTCACTCCTGCATTCATCAACCTGAAAGGCATATTGGCATACATGAATGTACCCCAAGGAGTGGTGAACGTCATTTTTTCTCTATCCTTAGGCAGGACTGATATCTGATTATAGCCAGAAAATCTGTCGATCATGGAAATCCTAGATGCACCGATTACCCTCTGCAATATGTGTTCCATGTTGGGCAGGGGATAATTGTCTTTCTTTGAGCTCCTGTTCAGGTTCCTGAAATCGACACAAAGCCTGATTTCTCCACTTTTCTTTCTTACTGGAACCAAATTGGCCACCCATTCAGAATATCTCAAGGGGACGATGATCCAGGCCTCTAACAACTTCTTCACTTCTTTCTCCATGACAGGAAACAACATGGGATTTATCTGTCTTAGCTTTTTCCTAAATGGCTTAGCCTCTTCCTTCAGTGGGATTTTTTGTTCAATGACGGATGTATCATACATCTTGAGGTCTTCGTAGGTCCATGTAAACACATCAGCAAATTCTTTCAACAACTCAGTATATTCGACCCTCTGCTCTGTGGTCAAACTCCTTGACAACTTGACAAATTTAGGCTCCTCCAGTGTGCCAATGTTGCACTCGGATGTGTCATCATATTCATCTGAAACCCTATACTTTACTACCACATCATTCCCATCGAACAATCTTTCTAAAGGAATCAGTCCCCTCGGAATGTGATTGCTAGGTAGCTGAATAATCTGGTGGTTAGTAATTTTATTTAAAAACACCTCAGGGTGAGGGTCACCTTCTGTGTCAGGATCCTGATCAATGTGTAATGCATAAAATTAATCAACAGATTGGAGAAATCTTTCAATTTCTAGATCATCTTCGAATACCTTCCAATGCTTGACATTGTTTGGTATAGAGGGCCTATATTTTATTTCAACATCAGAGTTGACCATAGGTGGTAGAGGAACTTTGAGAAAACTAGCTGAGACAACTAAAGAATCGACCACAGCATTATCCTCCCTTGGAATAAAAGAGATATTGAAGGCTGAGAAGAAATTGTCAATTAGGTCACATGCTTCATTCCTATAATTTCTGAGTCGAGGGTGCTTAGTCTGATAAGCGCTTCTGATCTGTTGGATCACCAACTCTGCATCTCCGAACACTGCTATCTCCTGAATTCCCATTCCCCTTGCAGCTCTTAATCCTAGAACAAGGGCTTCATACTCTCCCACATTGTTGGTGGTTTCAAATTCTAATTTGTATGACAAAGATACGGTTTCCTGGGTAGGTGACACAAAAAACACCCTAGCACCAGCGCCTTCCCTGGAACAGGCTCCATCAAAAAACATTTTCCAAACGGGGGTGATGGAAGGAGGAAGTTAACGAGGAGAGGTGGGCTACTTTCTGAGTTCAAGAGAAGGCTCGGGAGCATGAGTGAGTTGCAGTAAACTAGAACCTAAATCAATGTCCAAGGAAAAAATGGGATGGTTGGTAGGATTGGCTTCATCACTGATTATATAGGCTAGTTGGGCTTCTCTGTATAGCCTTCTATGCTCTCCTCCAAACACTGGGATAGTAGCATAGGTTAGGTCCATATGCAAAGTTCCCCCCAGCCTTTTTATCCAAGATCTTGATAAAAACATACCGAACTTGTGGGGGACATCGACCACTACAATATCCATGACCACACTTTTCATGGGCAACTGAAACAAGGTCATGACCAGGTCTTTGATTATCCCTAGAAACTGAACTTTCCTGGAGTCAAAGGAATAGAGGTCATGATAGGATCGGGTGACTTCTATCCCTAATTCTTCCATGACAGTTTTGGGCATGAGGTTGTGAGAAGCCCCTGAATCCATCAAGCAGTTATGTAGTACCTTGTCATGTATGTTCAAGGAAGTGTAGAAGGGAGGGGATGAGTCATTCCTGTCTTCTATCATAGGAACTAGAATAACTGCAGGATTTTCATCTTGCAAATTGATGAATTCTGTGGGAAGGCATGAGGTCTCAGACTGTAAAATCTTAGAGAAGAATTTCTTGAACCCTTCATGTTTAATCAATTCTGTCAGGGGCACAGGGATTTTGATTTTTTGAATTTCAAGCTCGAAATTAAAAGAAGATGAGAGCTTTGGGATTTCTCTTATTTCAGGAGAATGACTCTGGATAATGGGAGAGAGGGGTTGGGCCTTCTTACCTCTGTGACTGTCTGCTACTTCATTGGCAGGCTTCTCTGTTCTGGTGGACTACTCAGGAACATCAGGTGCTACTGTCTTTTTCTTATACCTCAGATCATATCTGCCTTGATTGACACTAGCCTTGTCTCCCTTGCTCAGTTCATTTAGTTTTCTGTCCATGACAGACTCCTCGTATGATGATTGAGTGAGGTGAGGAAAAGGAGGAGTGTCTCCGAAGCAATGGATTTCAGGATCAAGCTCGTCTGTTTCCCCTTCTTCCCCCTCGACCACAAAATTGTTTTGAAAAGGGGCCTAGATTTTTTGGTCTTCTTTGTCTCTTCCCCTCTCTCTTTGCACATTCGGGGGAGTAAAATTGTTTGGCCTCCTGAAACCTCCTTTGTTTTCAGCGTTCTGAGGGCCCTTGTATGATTGCCTCCCTTCGACCTTCATTCTCTCCATCTTTGCAGATAGAGACTTCACCATCTTGGTCAGTTCATCCACTTGAGGGTGGGGCACTGATGATCCAGAAGCCGAGGTTTCTGACCTTCCCTTTCTTCTATCTGTGTTGGCCTTGTTCCTCAGTCTGTTAGCTAATAACACATTGGATTCCACCTCTATGGACACATATTACATTTGGGCTAAAGAAGTGGCTCTTCTTTCTCTTAACAAAAGGCATAAATCGGGGCCGAACGCACTAGAATAAGAAATTTTGGCTGAGGCTTCTGAAGGCTTTATCTCAGCAGGGATTTTGTTATACATATTATTGAATCTTTTGGAGAAGTCGGAGACAAACTCTCCATCCATATTCTTCAAAGACCCAAACTCTGTCATGTAATACATGAAATCTTTTATATCGCCCCACTGCCTCAGGAAAGCACCATCCATGGCCTCAATCCCAACAATAGTTCCCGGGGCCAGTCCTCTAAACCACTTCCTCACCTCACCATCCAAGATCTGAATGAAGACTCTCATCTAGATGTCTTTGTTTTCAATGTTCAGGTTGTCTGCATAACTGTAGAAAGAAGCCATATGCTCTTCAATAGTTACATCCCCTTCCCCAGTGAACTTGGGCATGTATTTCAAGTAATCTCCAGCAGGGAGAGGATTCATAGGATGGGGTAGAACTAAGGGAGCATATCTGGCAGTGACTATGGCATCCATTCTATTAAGAAGGGGATTAGCACCAGCCATAGGACTATTAGGTCGAGGAGAACTCGGAGGAGAAGGAGTTCGTGAAGGGGCTACTGGGAATGAGTCTCACAGTGGGGTGGGAAACAAGAGGGGATTTAAGGAGAAGGCTAACGAGGTCAAGTCAGCAGGTGCTCCTCTTTGTGCAGGAGTGGGGGAATCCTCTGTAGTCTTGGGTCTACGCAAGGGTATAGCTTCAGAGGAGAGGGGAGTGACAAGGATTTCTCCCTCAAATCCTAGACCAGGAGGGGAAAAATCAGCAAGAACACTCCCGAAATTTAGAAAACGGGAAACCTCCGATGGAGGTCTGTTAAGAAATTGAGGAGGAGAAAATGGAGTTCTTACAGAAGGAGATGGTGGATTACCTGGTTCGGCGATGGAATATTCTTCTTTAGAGTTATTTCCTTTTCGGAGAACCACCTCCGGGTCAGTTTCAGGTGTAGCTAGAGGCAGCTGTGGATGAGCCCGCGTGTGTCTGCATCTGAAAGCCACAGTTAATCGAGCAGGTTCTCCCCAGTGGAGTTGTCACAATGGAGTCACCAGGTGCATAGTAGCAATCTTCAAAGGCTCTGATTCCTGATGCACCCTCAGAATCAGAGGCTCAATGTCGTTCAATCTCAGGGAAAATTTTCAACTTCGTCCCCGGCAACGATGCCAAAAATGTTAGCGTCAGAAGTCACCCCTGGATTGCAGCAGGAGCAGAGCCTGACGCCCATCAGTTTGTGTCATGATTTGTTTAATGAGGTGATCAAATGGAGGTTAACTCAAGATGATGTGGCTCTAACTCCGAAACTAGGTCGGGCATGCATGGAAAATGAGGTCTTAGATAACTTCAGACAGTGAGTTGTAGTAAGGGTGAGTAGGGGGAAGAGTTGTATCAGAAAGATGCAAAGGTCTCTCGTAAACATTAGGTCTCTAATAGACTGTAGAGGAAAACATCTAAACGCAAGATCTTCTTACATTCAAATGAAGAAAGATGGATAATACAACAATGCAACAATAAATCCTTTATCATAACATAATTGCAACCATTCACACGAATCAGTCGATGACGAACTCTCTCAGTATGAGATGAAAACCAGATGGGGTGAGAAGGCTATCTGTAATTAAACAAGAAGTCTTACATACCAATACATAACCAGAGAGCTAGCGTCTGTTAAAACCTTACAATCCGGAGCTGTGCTCTACCATCGATCCCTTATAAAATATAAAGACTGAGTCTATATACTTAGGAAAATTCACCTCACAGAGGCGTGTCCAGTCACCTAGGGCTCGGTGTCCTTTCAGTCAAATTTGTACTGAAATCATTCTTTACGTGCCACCTTAACTGCGCATGGCTCCTGCAAGGGAGATAGTTGCAACATTAAAGGCCATCATGGCATGCACAGACTTTCTCTGATCATATGAGGACCAACCATGACCCTTTTGGAGAAAAATCAGCGTGCATGACCGTCTCGGGCAGACTGTTTGTCAGAACTCCCATACCTTGCATTCAATAAGTGAGATGAGGTTTTAGCTACCTCTGCTCACCTTCATTTAATTGTTTAGTGAGGGCCAGGATTGAAACCAGGCTGAACTGGTCTTGGTGGACGTGGTACTTTCCTCTATGGAAAAAGCCGACCTTTTGGTGCCTTTTCATAACTATTTCCTTTCTCGAGTGACCGCGGGCTATGACCCCATGCTTATTCCCAAGGGATTTCGGCATTCACAAACGGGAAGGAGCCAATCCTTGCTGCTCAAAATCACGATGAGAGATATGCCGAGATGGCTTAATCTGGCACTGATGTAGGAGCATCTCTCCACGTCAGCCAGCCAGCCAGCCAACCATGCCAGCGAATTCAAATCGTGCGCCGAAGAGAGGCGCAGCCTCATTTAAAATATAAATTCAATGTAATTAAATGTTTAGGCTGGTGAGCCATAGAAGCCGCGCGTTTGTTCAGGCATTAGGTAGATCGACTTTAATGCTAGATCGGCTGAGATCTAGATCCAGATGCTGGACTAGGAAACCATTTATTGTAATTGAATAGAGTAGGTAGACCTGGAGGGAAGCGCTTGATGAGCCCCTCAGGTAAAAGATATTTTCAGATCTCATTTTGGTAGGGAGATGAGAAGTTAGAATTTATATGAGGAGTTAGATGAGTAGAGGTTGAGTTGATAAGAGCCAGAGAGAGCTCGAGAACACCTTGTAATTACAGGCATTTTATTTAATATAAACAGGAGCAGTTTTTCCTGCATGTCATTCTGTGTTATGTGGATGTCTGTATGTGTTCTTTTATATGCTGTGAATGTATGTATGTTAGAAATTTGTAGGGAGTCTGTTTGATTTCAGGGTTGAAGGTCTTTGAGGCTTCACGCCAGGAGGGTGTGACAGAACGCTGTAGGTTTTGAGGGCTGTGCATAGAGGATGCATTTCTGAACTCTACGGATTCGGACAGAGATGTGCTGCGGCACAAAAACTGGAATCAAAAACTCAGGAGAAAGACCTCAAGGTTGCTGAATACCTTGGAGGCAAGACTGTGTATGAGAGACACAGTTGCAGACAAAATTCTGTTGGGAATTCTGTAGAGCTCTGCCAAGTGGGCATTGAGCGTATGCGTTGCGGTGCATTGGAAGAAAAACTCTGTTGAGAGTTGAAGAAGGAAGCAGAATCACTGAAAATTCTGAGAGCTCTGCCGGGTGGGCATTGAGCGGGTGCATAGGTGCACAGGAAGAAAAAACTACTAGAAGTTCTGGAGGAAGACACTCTGCCAGGAGGGCATAGAGATATTGTGTAGACGACACAGGAGAAGAGAACTCTTTTGAGTTTTTTAGTTTGAAGGAAGTATCCACAGAGGGATCTTCACTGGGTTACTGAATGCCCAGAGGGCTCAACAAGAAGTTGCTTGAGGCAGAAGGATAGCTAGGAGGGCATCCATATTCTCCATCTGTGGGAGAAGAAAGATAAAATCCCTTAGGGGTCATAGAGGTTGAGAATCTCAGGAGGGACAGTGCTTTCGCGCACGAGGTCGTAACTACAAGGAATGCAGAGACTGAAGAACTCTTTGGAGGAGTTCAGAGTACCCAAAGCTCAGGAGGGTTAGCGATTATATACGCATAGCGAAGCTCAAGGTGAAGGAGTTCGCAGAGAGAAGAGAAACAAAGGTCAGAGGCCTTTGAGAACTTGGAATTTCTTCCAAGTCTGGGAGAAAAGTGCGTAGTAAGCTCAAGAGAGCTCAACAGCTGTCGGATCAATGGAGGAGAGAGATCTGGACCGTTGATTTCTACGTCTAGGAGGATCTCAGGAGGAGCTCAGAAGAAGGATGGATATGAACCATTAGATATGGAGCAAAAATCCCGTCAGCTGTTGGATCGGGAGGAAATGATCAGAGTTTAGCAGCTGGAGGAGCGCAGGGAGGGAGAACAGATCTGAGTCGTTAGATCTGGTGCAGAATCACCGACAATCGTCAGATCTACAGAAGTTGTGAGGGAGTAAGTCCTCGTGGACAGGAGGAGAAATACCGATAAAGGGTGGAGCCATCGGGATATCGGCACTCAGGAAATCGAGATTCTCGAGGTCATGAGAATTGGGACAACATAAGTCTCGAAATCCTGGAGGAATCGGGACTATCCATCTGGAAGGACGCGTGGTAGCGATTGGCGTCATCAGGAAAAGTCCTGACAAGGAAGCCGTCCATCGATGTTTAGTTCATCGGGATATCGGTGATCCCGATGAAAAGTTGTTTGTGCACTTTAGAATCGCGAAACGTGATACCCCGATGAGTGGGAGCCAGTTGTCATCACAGCAGAGGAGGAGGACAGTGCCATCGTGAGGGGCCAACTGTCAGCAGATTAGAGAGTCGAGATTTGAGGAATCAGGAATCCTGTGAGAAAATGCTCTTTGACATTTGAAACCCCGTAGCCCCGATGGGAGACATGACTATGGTCACGGGGATAATGGTCATATTGGCCAGGAGCTAGCTAGGAGAGCTAACGTGTGGAGGGCACATCGGGATTCGAGGAATCATGAATCCCGAGGACCATTACATTTTGATATCGAAAAACCCTAAACCCTGATAGGAACCTATGACTGTGGTCATATGAAGGCAGGTCACGTGGACCAACAACACAGATAGGAGGGGCTGAGGAAAAGGGGCGCTTCGAGAATCTATCCCATCGGTGATTGGGGAATTGAGAGGATAGTGACTCTCGACAACAAGAAGCTCGAAACCCCGAACCTTGATATTGAGTTGGGGAAAAGTCACGGTAAAGTGCAGAAGGCCATGAAGGGAATTAAAGGTGTTATCCACATTTTTGGTTATCGAGATGATACTATGATTATGTCATGATAATGGAAGATCAAACTCTTCATTATGAACATTTTCCAGAAGAAGGTTACATTTATCATTTTCTCAAAATCACATTTTTGGAGATAGTTCGCAGGCTGCATACATACTCTCCTGCGGAAATCCTTAATTTCCGCATGCTGCATTCAGCTTGATTGCGGAATTTCCGTACTGTGTTAATGGTTAGGGTGCGGACATGTTTCTAAAGGAGAAAAATGAATAAGTTCTCGATCCTTCTAGAAGGAATCTTCTAGAAAGGTGAGTTGGAGTTCGAATGGTTGGCAAAGTACTGACTTTCCAGATATCTTGGGATCATTCCCTATCCAAGTAACTAATCAATCTTCTCTTATATATTGAGGATATTGCTTATGGAAAAAGTTAGAAGTTGGCAAGCTAGAGAAATCTATTGGAGAATTGGTGCATTATTTTATGGAGAATTGATGCTGCAGCAAACAGAGACAACAAGTAATCATTTGTGGTTGAACTTCTTCATGCATGAGCAAGTGTGTGTGTCAGAGCTAGAAGCCATCGAAAGGAGATCTATGACATCAAGGCTCAGGTTGTATATTTCTCTTTCAGTTAATGCAATACATGAATATG
>ML787851.1:1076010-1102705 GCA_009831015.1 Picea engelmannii | reverse complement strand
ACCATTTAAATCGACGCATAATAATTTTTTCGGACCCCCCCTCACCTTCCGAAGTTTAACGAGAGGGGGGGGGGGTCCAGAATTTGAAATAATAATCTTGCACATCTGAACGGCCCCTGGGTGGCCACCTAAATCAACGGTCTATATTGAATTCCAGACCCCCCCGTCTGTTATACATTTAACGAGGGGGGGGGGGGAGTCCTAAATACCCCCCCCCCGAAGAAAAACCACTTTTCTCAAAAATTTACCATTTTTGCCTGTTTTACCACGTCCTCTTCCAGATCGATTTTTGGGCAAAAGGAGATGGATTTTAAAAATATGAGAGAGGTTTTTTCTTAGAACGGGCTGAAGAACAAAAACCTCTTTCATTTTTTTCAATGGAGCTACGATCCGGGATAATCGAAGACATATTCGAGGCCTATTTTTCCATATTTTCAATTTTCCGTTACAGTCCCGATCTTGCAGGAGCTGTCATGGGCAGCTGGGGATGAATTTGGAGAAACCGAAGGAGGTTTTTGTCCAGAACATGCCCATCTACAATAAACTCTTTAATTTTTCTCCCAAGTGTCATCATTGAAGAGAAAATCACATCTTCTTGGACCCATTTTTCGCAGAAAACTGGTCCGTCTTTCATGGCAGAAAGCTCCAAATTTTGTGGGAGTGGTGGTTATTTTTGGCCGAGGCAGTTAAACCAACTTCAAAAAATTATTGGGATGATCTATCCTATTTATTGAGATGATTTTAATGTAAAATGGTTCGACCTATGAGGTTCCTGGACTGGACTGTGGGTTATGTATGACCAGAAGACCTTTTTCTTCTCTATAATTTTGAGATGAGCAATCAACAATGAACATGTTTTCTTTTACAGGATTCTTGTGTGGTGATATTGGTGGTGTTTTTCTCCGTTTAATGTTTTTCCTGTGATCATTATGCTTGTTTTCAGTTCTTATTATCAGAAGGAAAGTAATAGAAGTAGAATTTATCAGCAGATACTCTGCCTCTGAGCTTTTGATGATCTTTATGTTTTCTGCTAAAGCTTAGTTCAGGAATTCTTAGCTGATCCTGTGCCTGGCTTTTATCTCCCCTATTTCTTCCTCAAATCAATACCATTAAAACTAAATTTGATCCAATATTGCTGCTACCTTTCCCTGTGAAAGAACTTTGTCCAGATCTGAGAGTGAATCACATTGTTTAAAGTGCAGACCCCATTTGCCCAATGACCCTCCTTGTTGTTCCAAATCCACCATTTAAAAACCCCAACCCATGTTCTTCATAACTAGCCTAATACCTCTTCAAACAAAGCTACATCAGATAGAGAGATCCCTCTCTGAGTCTTAGAGGGCTAGATCCAAGACTCGAAGTGGTTTTGATGTTGCCTCTGTGACTGCCTCACAACCTTGGGCAAATTACAGAGTGCTAACAAGCTATACATTTGTTCCTGCTTCGCCTCCTACTTCTCTATGATTTCCTTTGAAGCATCATTGACTGCTGCAACAATGAAATCAAAGTCATCCAACATGAGGGTAGTTCACATCTTGGTTACGAGGGTTCTTGATTTCTTTTTGGAGGAATATTTTATAGGTGAGACCTTCCTTTTCTTCAATGAGTCTTCTTCGTCCCTAGGTGGTGGTACTTCGAATTTCTGTTGTTTAGTTTTTATACCTTCTTTGTCATCAACTTCTTCATCTGGTGTGATGGAAGCTGTCCTTACAAGTAGGCTGTCAACATCTTGGACTTCTTCAGTCTTCTTCATCGTCTTTGCTTTCTTTATCTTACTAGGGTCAGGTGTATCCTGCGTAGTTCTGGGGCTGTTGATGTCAAACATTTCTATGGGGTTTGATAAAACAAAGAGGTCCATCGAACATTCCTTGGTGATCTCTTCCAGGTCTTCTTCTATCAGCTTATAATAGGACTGAAGTTGTTCCTGGTGCTCATCAATGCATGGGGTTAGGCATATAACGCGGCGGTCCACGCTGAACTTTATCAAAGTCAGAATCTATATAAAGTGTTTGGAGTGATGCAAGATTCACTCCTTATGACTTCTTTCATTTGGTTATAGTATGCGTGGAAAACAACATTCGATTTCCATTGCTTTCTCATGTCGTTTGAGTACCATAATGTACTGAACTTTGTGGCTAGTGGCTCAAAGGGGTTAAGGTCTGGGAAGGTTGTGCCTTCCGGTAGCTCCCATGCAACATAAGTGATGAGTATCAGGAGCCAGCTAAAATGGAATTCATGTCCTTGATCCTAGGCCTCTCTACAGTCAATCTCTAGTTGATTCACCAGGTACTTTTCCCAGTTCATCTGTAGTCTCTCTGCGCACTTTCCTACGAGGTCAACTACAAAGCCATATACTTGTGTTGGTCGATTCTTGTGTACCAACTTCCCTGCGATCAGTTGGCATGCGAGGCACACTGTGCCACTTTCAATAGAAGCTACCTTGTAGCTTCTCACACCTTTCTCAACATCTCCATATGCTTTTTTGATCTTCTACTTAAGAGCACGGTCCACGATCTTTCCAGGATAGTACTCATGGGGATTAGGGCCCTGCATGCTAAGACTAATGATCCTATTGATCAGCACTGGATCAATAGTTATGCGACGGTCTAACCACATGTATCCTCCATGGTAACTTGCTAGCAAAAATTTTGTAGAGGTATTCACCTGTTGGTGTCTACCGAAGTGCGGTATTTTCATAATGTTGAGAAATGTAGACTGCTCAAGGCTCATCATCCATTGCTAAGGGATGAGCTTCAACTCTTTCCCTTAGTTCTCGTCAAGTACTTATACTGGGTGAGCATGTTGTAAACTTTACAATCCCCCAGGTTGAAGTTGCAAAACTTCAACACTGTAACCCTCTATTGATCTGCATAGTAGGTGTGTACTCCTTTTGGTAGACATGCAATGACTAGGGTGTATTCAAAGTCTCTAGGGACACTATCCCTGTTATTCTCACCTCTCAGAGGGGGTATGTAAGCTGGTAGGATGGATGGCACTAACTTCGTGTTGGCTATGTCATCCTTATGATTAGTTCTTCTCTCTTCGCCAGCTTGAGATATTCCTTCTCGCGAAGTGGAAGAGGAGGCTTGCACTCCTCTCATCGATGATGCTTGGACTCTGGTGGAAATTCTTCTTTCTGACATGACTCTCTCAATCATTAAATCGAGAAGGACCTCTGTGATGGATTCCTCAAGTGCAGTGAGATTGTTAGACATACTCACTCGGGAAAGATAATCGGGGTCACAATGATCTCAAAATATTGCACTAGGATGAACAATCTACTTGCAATGATCACTATAGAAAATCACTAGTTCTGCAGGCTTTGATTTTTTAGTTGGAAAAAGTGTTCTTTGAGCACGATGCGACGAGATAAATAGTAAATTGGTCAATGATATACTTGCAATGGGTATGAATCTTCCATGAACATTGATCCATCCGTTATGGCGTAGTCCAGTGGCAGGTGGTGATCCTTTAATACTTTTCTATTCGTTCGGGGCGGAAGTCAAATCGGTATATCTGTCCAATGACTATATTGCTTTACCACAGTGATGTGCCATATGTCGTTGTTTTGATATCCCAGCAAAACTCAATTCCTGTGATTTTTCCTTCTACGAAGTTTCCTCTGAAATCTTCTGTAACTTTTCTATCTTGGCTCACTTCTTACTTAGCTTCCTAGCCTTCTTCCCAGTGAGCTTTGTCTCAGTCATCCTTTTTCCATTCTGATTCTTATCTTCTCTCAACATAGTCACTTCACGATGCTGAGATTCTTTCTTCAGATCCAAGGGTAATACTCCTTCATTATATGGATTAGGTATTTTGGTCTTCTGTGGTTCCTCTAATGCTCTTATAGCTTTGACATCCAAGTCCCTGGTGTTCAATATCTTAGATCTGTTCTCTTTTCCTTCCATGAAGTAGGTGATCCTTCTAGTCATAAATTCCATGAGTTCTTGCTTCTTCTGTTCTAGGGCTTCCTTTTCTTCTTTTTTCCGGATCTGGTCTTTTTCAATCCAGATCTTGCCTAACAAAGATGGAAATGGGGCATGGTCCTCAATAAATTTAATAACTTCGAATTCTTCCTCCGTCGAAGGTATATGGATACTCATAGCTATCTGGGTAATTTTTCCACACAGGGTTACCATTTTTCCTTTAAACAACCATATTTTCCTAGTGAAGGAACCATAGCAGGCCTCCCTAGGGTTTCCCAAGTACTTTCTATCATAATGTTCATTTGTGTTTCCTCATCTAGAGTATAGTCAATGTCGAAGTCTCCTATTCTTACTTCAATTTTCTCCTTTTCTTTGAAGATCTCTTACAAACTAGCATCTTTATGTTCATTTAGGGTTTCTTTCATTTTCAGTAACATGATCTCTGATTCTTTCTGGGATTCTTCTATAATATTAGTCTCTTGATCTCCTTTATAGTTTTCTTGCTCCATATTCATCTTTTCAAGTCTAGCAATCATTCTAGGGCAATCCAGTACTTCATGGTCCATATCCATACAACAAAGGAAACTAGGGTTTCTCCCAGGGCATTCCTTAGCAAGATGTCTTGGTCTTCTGCAAATGTAACAAAGAGTTAATCCTCTCTTTCTCTTCAATGATCCCCAACTTTTCTTGTACTTCGTGCTAGGGTCATAATGGCTAGCCTGCAAAAATTTCTTTCTAGGATCTTTCATTCATTGGTTAGTTCAAAAATTCTTTCTATGCATACGTATAACATATATTTCATTATTCTTATCAGATCTATTCATATCAAATGTTCTTTCATCTAACAATGCCCTAGTTTTCAAGCTAGGACAAAATCTATCAAGCATACCTAAATCCATACTTTAGAAATAAAACTTTTCACATATTTTATTTCTACAGGGTACAAAGCTTCCAGATATAAGAACTTTTAACTATTCTTACCTTTATCATAGCACAGAGCTTATAGATCTTACCTCTTTTCTGCAGATCTAACCTCTTTCTTTCATAAATTTCCCCTTTTTACTTTTCTCGAAGCACAGAGCGTTCAGATCTTGCTTCTTTTCTAAGATCTGATCTTCCTTTCTTCAGATATGACCTTATTCCTAGCACAAAGATTCATAGGTTGAGTAAAAATATGCACACTAGGGCAACGGATCTACGCACAAAGATTTCTTTTTCACAAAGTTTCTTCTTCCTCAGTTCCCAGCAATCATAGTTTCAAGTCTCAGCAAGGCAACCATGTTTTGGCACAGGGGCAGACCCAGGGTTCAATGCTACAAGAGAACACCAACAAAACCGTAACTATTGTCCCTTTTGGTAACACCTGCAAAGCAAATGAAGTCTCACCCGAGGTAGAGGAAAGGGTGGTTGCAAGACTCAGGTGTTTGCAACCTTAGCTGGGACACAGATATATGATTATAATGCTTAGTAATCACTTAGCATAGATTATTCATTAATATTGAACCCTTATGGTACTTCGCAGATAGCACAGAGCATCGCAGTATGTACTTAGATCTAAGATAATTCATCACTTAGCCACAATAAGATAGATTATATTTGGCAGATTAAGCACTAAACATCTTACATACCAGATCAAACATTCATTCATATCTCAGAAGCAAAAAGAATAAATAGATCTATCTAAACACATCAAAGCACTTAGCAAAGGAGGAGACAAACACATCAGGTCAAGGCACAGATCACAACACACAGATTTACCATGGTTCACCCCCACCCTGGGGCTACATCCACAAAGTCTTCTTCTTTATTAGCTTTATTTAATCAGGTTACAACACAGAGCCATCCAAATCCCTATTCGCATAGGACAAAAGATTTGTGCATCTCGCTAGATCCTTATTCCTTGTGTCACAACACTTAGCTTCCTATAGCAACCTCACAGTAACTTGCACTTAGCCTTGCAAGCCTTACACAGTTCACATGGAGCACTTATTCAACATCACATAGATGCATTACCAATTGCACCAAGAAATCACACCTACTTCACATCTAATTCATATTTATTTATACATACAAAAGTGGGACTAAGCGTGGGTAAACCCATGGACCGACATCCCTTTCCCATTACATTATACATAAGAACACAAAAAGGACCCAAAAAGGGGTATAGCTTCCATGATTCCCGCTTTGCATTGCGCTCCATCTTTGACAAGCTGTCGAAGTCCCAAAAATGGTCAAATATGACCAAGTGTTCCTCAAAACTTGGTCAGGGCCAACACCTGGAAGTGAACTGTAATGGTGAAAAGTTGGGTTGCAATAGAAAATGGCAGTCGCGACAGTGTTCCAATGGTTCATGTGTTTGAAAATAATAAAAAATGAAAATATCAAATCGACATTTTATACTTTTGAATTTGCGGAGATGTAGATTGGTGGTTTTGGAACAACACGCTTGTCATTCCACAATCAATCTGACACTGACACGTACTCCTCGATAGAAAATGCAGTTTGGATTGTGGGACAGGCCTTTAGAATTATCCCCCATGCAACGTCAAATTCCACAATGCTTCATGGCCATTGATTTTGATGGATCGTGATCAAGGTTATTTCAGGCTCGATCTAATTAACTTTTTCACCAAATTTAACTTCTTTATGCCATTTTCAACCTTCCTTCCAATTTTTCATGCCTACAAACCATTTATCACCTTCGCTAATTTTAGAATCCTGACCCTAGGACATAAAAAAATTGTATTGGTGACTAACACATACCACACCCAGACTATGCCCAAGTGTAAACAATCACTTATGTTATAGCAGAACAAACCCTTTATTCTAGTACTGTGACACCCATACCTCAATCTACCTCTGAGACACCCATATCAGATTCTACTCCTGAGACTACCCCCATGAATGACCAGCCAATACTTTGGAAAACCCTTCCTCAACCCCTAGCCCAAATATTGTTCTAATACACACCACCAGGAGTTGTGACATACCAGTTAGCAACTATTTTGATGTTGCTATCATCAGACAGGTGTTTATGCACAAGTCTAAGTATCCATATGTGTCTAAGTCATCCAAATCCTTCTACCTTGAGACTTTACTTTAATTAAAGGAATTATTAAAGTAAAGATTTTTAATTAGTGAGTTTTTTTTTATTTAAAGAAATAATTTAATTAGGATTAGTGAATTAAATAATAGCCATTGATCTCAAGTGAGGTGAAAATTAATCTCAATCGTCAATCACTTTGGAGATAAGGGTTAGATCGTAACTCAATCTTATAAAAGAAAGCCCAATGTGAAGGAGAAAGATACTTACTTGATACTCTTGATATTGGAGAAGGAATTTGAGTAAAGGGTTAGGTCATAACTCAATCTTATAAAAGAAAGTCTAGGGTGAAGGAGGAAGACACTTACTTGATACTCTTGAGAGTAGAGAAGGAATTTTGGTTAATATATATGTGGATCATGAAGTATTGTGATTTAAGGAGATCCTGGATAGGTGGAGAAGGACTTCCATCTAGAGATCAGGTCAAGGAAAATATAGAAGAAGCGTAGTTGCAAGTGGGTTTCATCTAATTGGAGCCGCAACAAAAGGCTCACACCATACAAAGTTTCATACAGTATTTGAGTGTGTGTATGTGAGTCGCAGTGGAGACAAGCACAAATATGTGGATTTTCTTAACGAAAGGTGCATACATATCAGAAAGCATGAAATTACAAGGTCATAAAAAAACGCAAGTGATTCCTAGGATTTGCAGGTGTTATCTAAAGTTTTATGTATTTCTTTATGGGTCATTATCCCAGTAAGGAATCCCTTGTAAGATTTGAAGTTATTTGAACGATAAGATTAGTTGGTGGGAAGAATATCTTTGTGTATTGTGTATGATAATTTTGTTTCCAATATTACTTCATCTATCTTTATTTGAGTTGAATATTCCATCAAGTGTTTCTGTGAGTTTTTAATTTGATTTATAGCAAGGAAATCACTAGATAACAAAATACCCAAGTGCTAAAGTAAAGGGATTTCAACATAGTATTAGAGAAACTGCTCCAAAGGGATGTTAGATCTCATATCCATAGAAATTGATAGCATATCTACCATATATGCAAGGATATCTTATCAAATCCATAACCATGCGTTAGAAATCAAGGGTTGGATTTCAAGGAAACAATATTATTGAGGCAGAACCAGGGTTTTATAGTCATATGGAGTTATACATAGGTTTTAGAAGGAACAATCACATACATATGTAGGTTTATTTGGAGATAGACACGTATACACATGTTTCAGTAAGGAAAGTCGTGTACATCTACAATTTTAAATGGTGACAAGTGTGTGTGCGGTGTCATACAAGTTAGTACAAGGGAAATTTCAACAATAGGTTATTTCCAGGGTAGTTTTTCGGGCATAAATTGTGACATCAAGTTTGGGAGTTGAAGAAAAATTGGATGGAGCATCCAACTTCCTATCTTGGAAAGAAAGATTTACTTTGCGTTAAAGGAGTATGACCTGTTAGAGTTAGTGGAAAAAGTAGTTTTTCCACCAACAAATACAACAAATTTGGAAGCTCATGAGAAAAAGGAGATGAAAGATGAGAGGTTTATCTTGGATTTAGTGAAGGATCAAATAATTCTTCACCTATTTGAGAAGAAGATGGACAAAGAGATGTTTGATGCCTTGGTAGGTTTATTCCAGATCACTAACATGAATAGGAAGATGGTCTTAAGAAATAAACTCAGATATGTACATATGCTTAAATCTGACAATGTTACCATATATTTCATGAGGATCATGCATATATGTGATCAAATTGCATCTATAGGGGAGAAAATGATGATGTATAGATCATGAATGTGGCACTGAATGGTTTTCCCAAGTCTTTGCAACCATTTTTTAATGGATTCTATGCTTGGAAACATCTCCCATATTAGAAGAGACTTTGGGATGATTGCATCCAGGAAGAGACTCGAGAGGAGTCCAAGAGAAGTAAGAAGGGAAGTAGTGATGAGAACTTGGCGCTTGTCAGTAAGACAGATAATGGAAAAGGAAATATTTCCAACAAGAAGGTTAATAGTGATGGAGGATCATCGTAGCCACGAAAGAAGGACCTGAGTAAAATCAATTTCTTCTCATGTCATAAGAATGGAAATTATGCATATCATTTTTCGGAGAAGAATAAGGGAAAAGGAAAGATGCAGACTGCAACATTAGCAAAGACATATCTATATGATTTTATGACAAAGTTTGAGATGGATTTATCACTAGTTTATTTCCTTTCTACCAGCACGGCTACTAGGAGTGTGTGGTACTTGGACAATGATACATATTTTCATATGATAGAAGCATGGGAACTATTTAGCAGTTTAATAGAAAGGGACTCAGATGTTCATGTTGACGGTTATACATGTTGAAGGGAAATCCTATAAGAGGATTCAATGGGATCTTGGATCATGGATCAATGTCAGTGATAGAGGACAAGGAGTGAGAGGATGTGATCAAGGGTGAGTAGTCAAAGGAAGAGCAGAGTTCATAGACTTCTAGTGTGGGGAGTAAACATAGCTTCATATTGGAAGAGGGAGTTATCCCCTTCTAATTTTGTCAGGAGACTAAGTTGGTACGAAATGACATTGATGGATACTCAGGAGAAAGAGGCTTCTAAGAGCACATTGAGGGAGATCATTCCTTCGATGAAGTTTCCAAAATTTATGGCATTGATATGTAGCATCATCGATTCTATGACTTCTAGTATTTGAGGAAAAATCTGACTAGTAGGATTGGAGGGATGTCAGTCAACAAGATGATGTGTGCGACATTGTGCCATATTCAGAGGGAGAACTAGTTCTAGGTGGATTTTCTAAAATTACCTTCCTCACTAAGAGGGAGTTTTGATGTCTTAGGGACCTAACCTCCCTAACCCCTCACATAGGTAGAATAATAAATTTTCCATATAATAAAGTTTAGCATTAGTTAATAATTCCTATTTAATAAATGTGAACAAGTCAATCTAAGAAGACTTAATAGAAGCTTCCACTTCTAGAAAGATATTCCTTTAGAATGTTCTTTAGAAGATAGAATTATTATAAATAAAAGTAGGAGGCATGACAAATATTTGTCTTGATAATTATTGTAATAGAGTGTTTCTCTATTGGAGGTTTCCCCCTCAAAGAGGAAAGTGAACATTGCTTCCTATCAATAAATGTATTAATTATTGTTGTGGTTCTTTACATTTTATTATTTCGCTGGTATTTCTATTTCCTTGTTAATATAATAGATCTGGTACCTAACAAGTGTTATTGGATCACTTTCCTCTATGGAAACTGTGGGATATTTTTTTGAGGTAGAGACATGTACTATCAGCATCTTTAAAGCATAGCGATCTGTCACTTAGTTGGTAAAACTGCAATGGGGAAGACTACATGCAGGAAATAGAGATGGTTTCACAGGGTTGCCTAGAAACAAACATTTCACCTTGTTGGAAACCTTTGTAACCCTTATTGGTACCCCTCGAGTAGTACCTCATCAGAAAAAATTTGTACATGGTCATCACTCCCACATACCAACCACCTAGATGCTATAGTGACACCAAGAAAAACACTTGGGAAGATACTCTCTAGTACCTAGGTAATCGAGTAGTACGACTAAGGTTATGTTCGAGCCTCCTTAATTGGTTCCCTAATATATTGGGTTGAGTACTATTATTTGACCCTGCACGTATATCAAAGAGATATAACACATGGCTAACCCTTATCTGTAGGAACCATGTAAACCCTAACCCCTAGTAAAGAAATGGAATAGGAAAGGAACATATCATATCTATTGTAGCGCAACCTTGCCTCCTCCAATATTATTGCAAAATTCCTACATAATTTTTCTTGTTAGCAATTTGGGTCATTCATTACTATAGTATTCATGATAGAGTATAACTCTACAAAAGTAAATATATATATATTGGTCCCATCGACACCCTTATTTGGTACCTATCCCATTTACTTCCTCTCATTTCATTGATCGTAGTAGTACCATTCTCCAGTATACATTTTTCTATGGAGACCCACCTACCCCTTTCCCTCCCCAATGGCCCACACCCACAAACAAGATGGGGATACCTGTATCACTACCCTGGACAAAGTCAATGACCAAAATAGGAAGGATATATCTGACATCACTTCTAACATTATTATCATCAATTATCAACTAGCCCTCTTAGAAAATACTTCCTACAAAAGTAACCAACTTGATCTTCACGTGTCAGCGATCCCAAGAACTAGTGAACAAATTGACCACATTGTTTAAGAAATCCCAATATCCTTTCTCTTTTTCCCCACCTTATAACCCAGAAGGAACCAAATCCCCCCATTCCGCATCCCTTCATTCCAACCACTTTTAGCAGGACCTATTTCTTCCTCGAGTGGAGGTGAACAAATTTGATGGATTGGATCCCATGGGTTGGGTCACTCAAATGGAACACTATTTCTCTTTGCATGGAATTACTGATGATTTATCCAAATTTCGTTATGCTTCTCTCTATCTAGATCTTGAATGATGTCAATGGTGGAAATGGAGAAAAAATGCACACCAAGGGTATGTGTTTTGGACACAATTTGTTGCATAGCTCAATGAATGATTTGACACTGATACCCGCCATTTAGGTTGTTTGACCAAGTTGAAACAATATGGCACAGTGGAAGACTTTATAGCTTCCTTTGATCACTTGGATTTCTACAAGGAGGGCATGTTAGATGATTTTTTTCGGGAATGCTTTATCATTGGCCTAAAGGATGAAATATATTCCCATGCCCTAATGGATCGCCCCCAGACTTGGGTGGAAGCTACTAAAATATATAAGGAATCACAACAGGTCATCTCCTCCCAAACTATAAAACCCTCCTTTATTCCTCTCCCTAAACCCTCCAATCTCACCCCTCCATCCACCCCACTGAAAATACATAAATTGACCTGTGAAGAAATGGATGAACGCCAACTCAAGGGTCTTTTCTACAATTTTTATGAAAAATATTTTATGGGGAACAAGTGTAAGGAATAGACTATTTTTATGGATGCCTCTAAGGATATTTCTGACAAAGAGATAGAGGCTCCCCCTTTTGTGGAGCTACCTGAGCCAACTGATCTTACTCTTCCCTCTAATCCATCATAAGTCGAACCAGTCATTTCACTAAATGCCCTCACTGGTTTTTCTTCTCCCAAAACCCTCAATCTAATTGGATACATTAAGCATCATAATTTCATCATCCTAAATGACAAGGATAATTTTCTTCATCGTCACATTTCTCAAGAAACCAATTTCTATATCCCTGCAGTCAACATTTTTCAAATCATGGCTTCCAATGGTGGTTCCATGAAATGTGGGGTGCATTGTGAAAATGTGTGTCTCTAGATTGTTCAGTACAACCTAAAATCACATATTTTTTCTATCGACATGGGTGGTTGTGACATTGTGCTTAGTGCATAATGGTTGCGCACTCTTGGTCCCATCCTCATGGATTTTAAGGAATTAACCATGCAATTCCAACAGGAAGGAAAACAGTATAATTTTCAAGGAATCACAGAAAGGCTCCCCTTACATCATCAATTAGGATTGCATGGAAAATATCCTCAAAAAAAATCATTTGCGAATTATTTCCCAACTCAATTCTATTCAGGATGTTGAGACACCCTCTTTTCATTTTGACCTCCAATATATCCTCTCCAAACACCAAGTTGTTTTTTCCACTCCCCATGGACTTCCCCCTTACAATGGTGTTCATGATCATTCCATTCCTCTAGTCCCAGGAAATATTCCTCCTAATGTTTTCCCTTATCATCACCCCTTTTCTTAGAAGAATGATATGGAGAAAACCATTTAAGAATTTCTCGACACAGGTGTTATCCATTCTAGTACCATCCCTTTTTCTTCTCCTGTGTTTATGGTCCTCAACAAACAAAGCACTTGGCGCATGTGTCCAGAATTTCACTCCCTCAACAAACTCACCATCAAATAAAAATTCCCCATTCCTGTCATTAATGATCTATTGGATGAATTGAGTGGTGCTCAGTCCTTTACTAAACTTGATCTTCATTCTGTCTACCACCAGATATGTATGAAAGAGGAAGACATTCCCAAGACTGCATTTAGAACTCATGAGGGTCACTATGAGTTCTTGGTAATTCCCTTTGGCCTATGTAATGCTCCCTCCACTTTCTAAAGTCTCATGAATCATTTCTTCCATCCTTTTCTCTATCATTTTGTCGTAGTTTTCTTTGATGATATTCTCATTTATAGTAAAACTTTGAAATCCCATCTAACCCATGTGGATCAAGTTCTCCATCTACTCTCTCAACACCAATGTTTCCTCAAACAATCTAAATGTTCCTTTGGAGCCTCGAAACTGGATTACCTGGGTCATATTGTAGGAAAGGATGGTGTATGGGTGGATCCTAAGAAAATTGAAGCTATGCAGGATTGGCATCACCCTAAAACTCTTAATATCTTGTGTGGTTTTCTGTGTTTAACAGGATATTATCATAAGTTTGTTCATAATTATGGAAAAAATGAAACACCTCTCACCATTCTCCTTAAAAAGAATGCTCTCACTTGGACTCTAGCTGTTGATCAACCCTTCTAGGCCATGAAAGAGGTTATGTGCATGACTCCAGTCCTGGCCCTTCCCAACTTCACAAAGAATTTTTTCTTGCAATGTGATTTTTTAGGGAAAGTAATTGAGGAAGTCCTCATGCAAGATGGAAGTCCTTTGACATTTTCTAGCAAAGAAATTTGAAAGAGACATTTGGGACAATCAATCTATGAAAAGGAAATGTTGGCTATTATCCAGGCCATGGATATTTTTCATCCATATCTCTTGGAGAAATGATTCCAAATTAAAGTTGGTCATCAAAGCCTGAAGTATTTTCTAGAACAACGAATTTCATCCCAGGAGCAATAAAAATGGATGACCAAGATATTTGGATATGATTATGAGATCATTTACAGGAAGGGAAAATGAAATGTGGTTGTTGACACTCTTTCTAGGAAGTATGAATAATAAGGGTCCCTCTTTTCCTTCTCCTTCATTCTACCAAATTGGATCCTAGATGTTCACCAGGAATGGTTGCAAGACTCCAAAATTTATCTCCTGATCCAACAATTGCAACACCATTCTCGAGCTTCTCCAAGGTACTCTTGGCACAATAAATATATCCACTACAAAGGTTGTTTGTATTTAATAAAACAGTCGCAACTTAAATCCGTAGTGATTTCTGAGCTTCATGCTTCACCCACAACTGAGCATTTGGGGTTTACCAAAACCTATGAAAGGGTCAAGCATTCCTTTTTCTGGGATGGTATGAAATAGGAATTTCACACCTTTGTGGTTGAATGTGATGTTTTTCAACACAAAAAGGGATAAATAGTCAAATCCCTATACATACTCCAACCACTTCTGATTTCCCCTTCTATTTGGAGGGATATTTCTATGGATTTCAATGTCGCTCACCTAAATCAGGAATTAAGTTAGTCATCATTGTGATATTCAATCGTATTTCCAAATATTCTCATTTATATTCTCTTCAACGCCCATTCACCACATCCAGAGTGGCCCAAATTTTCATGGATAATATCTTCAAACTTCATGGCATGCCTCATTCTATCGTCTCTAATAGAGATCCAACTTTCACCAACAATTTTTTGAAATAATTGTTCAAGCTCCAGGGAACCCAATTTCATCTTAGTACCTCCTATCATCATCAGACTAATGTCCAAGATAAATTTGTCAACAACTGTTTGGAAAAATATTTACCGTGTTTTGCATATGACAGAACAAATCATTGGGCTCTGTGGTTACCCCTAGTTGAATGGTGGTACAATACATCTTACCATACAACTACTCGCATGACTCCTTTTGAAGCAGTCTATGGAAAAAATCTAATGTATATTCTCTCATACATTCCCAGTGTCTCAAGGGTTTAGCATATTGAAAAACATCATACAGTTTGAGAGGACATTCTCTGTACCCTCAAAGAAAATTTAGTCATGGTTCATAATCACATGAAGCAACAACTAGATCAAGTTCGTTCTAAACATCAATTTGTTGAAGGGGATCAGGTGTTTCTTCATCTACAACCTTATAAGAGGACTTCACTCAAAGTTGAACATTGTTAGAAACATGCTCCAAAATTGTGTGGTCCTTATACCATTCTCAAGCGAGTGGGACATGTGGCATACCAGTTAACTTTGCCCATTGATTCTAAGATCCATACTACTTTTCATCTCTCATGCTTAAATAAAGTGATCATAACTAAGTTCCAAACTCAAACCAATATCCCTAAGTTGGATGAATAAGGTTCCATTTGGTTGCAGCCACAAGCATTCTTGGACCAACATGAGTGTTTTCTCCATCAATGCACCATCAAGGAAATGCTAGTTTAGTGGAAAGATACAACTCTAGAAGATGCCACCTGGGAGTCGACCACCATTCTGCAACAATTTCCTCATATAAAGCCTTAAGGACATGGTTTTTATTAAAGGGGGAGGGCATGTTAAATACCTAACCTCCCTAAGCCCTCACATAGGTAGAATAATATATTTTCCATATAATAAAGGTCAACATTAGTTAAAAGGGCCTTTTTAATAAATGTGGACAAGTCAATGTAAGAATACCTAATAGAAGCTTCCTCTTATAGAAATATCTTCCTCTAGAATGTTCTTTAGAATATAGAATTAGTATAAATAAAAGTAAGAGGGATAATAAATATTTGTCTTGAAAATTATTGTAATAGAGAATTAGGAAGGAGGAAGAAACTTACTTGATACTCTCTTTTTGTCCTCAGAAAAAAGAGTAATTATATTAATTTGAAGATAACCAAATTACATTTTGTAGGTGCCAAAGGAACGACCCAGTCCTAGGTAGAAAGATCCCAAAGGGACAAGAAAGAAACTAGTTGGAAATCCCAAAGTAAAAAAAATAGATACAAGAGCTAAAAGAAACCCATAAAAGTACGTAAAACCCAGTACAAGAGAGTCTGTCACAGAATAAACCCCCAAAATAGTGCAATCCAAACAGACCATGGAGGTCGAAAGGACCAGGTCAGAAAGGTATGGAAACCTACACATCAACAGAGCTAGAAAGTAGCAAAGGTGATGCAATTCCCTACCAGCAGTAGTAAGACCAAGAACTGCACACCCACTCCGACGACCTCAAGGTGTCACACCCTCACCACACGCCCAAGGAAATGACCTCAAAGTTCTGGCATAGCCCTGACCATGTAGGAGAAAACATTGACAACCACCAAAAGGAGCCATATCTGAGCATACATCAAACCTTGAACAACCATAGAACCCAAAGGGAGGAACCACAATATAGGATCAAAATAGAATAGAGACCTCTCCGAGAGAAACACAGATCTGAGAAGGAAAACCCCTTGCATCATACCCGAAGATGCTCCCATAAGAAATAAATCATATTGAAACCACTAGATCGTCTCATAGCACATATGCCCACCTAAAGGCTATGCAGTTAGAGATTGTGATCACCAAATACTCGAGCCCACATAGAAGGATCCTAGCTGCCAGCTGGACTAACAAAAATTTTGGGGAGTGTAGATGATAACTAGAGATCACATGAAGATAAAGGTCCCTAGCTGGCCACAAAGGGATCCATCGCATGAGGAACCCATGAGAGCCAGTCTAGGTTACGTCTACATCTAATTCTAGTGGTAGAGAGGAGCCATGTTAAGGAAAAAAATACCAAAACATGCGTCTGCAACTAGGGTTTCCCCCGGTCACAGAGCCTTTTTCACCAAAAAAAAAAAAACATCTAGGAGGTATTATAGAAATGAATCAACTTACTTGATACTATTGAGAGAAGATAAATATTTTTTCTTAAGAGAGAGTTGTATCACAAAGGATTATGATTCAAGGATATATTGGATAGTGTTAGTTGTGGAGCCTAATTATCTTCCTGATTCAGATGTCTTGTGTTTTTCAGTCGTGTTTATACCCCATGAAGACTTTACACCCCAGAAGTATGTACACTCTTCCACATGAGGGAGTGCAGAGGGGGGATACCCCCTTTGCGGGGTTCAGGGGGGCTATCCCCCCGGCTGGGGGGTTCGTGGGCGAAGCCACTGAAGGAAAAATTTCCTTGTAAATGTATATTTTAATTTCATTGTAAATATAGACCATTCATTGTAAGGTCACAGATCTAACAGTAGAAATTATGTTAGGGTTTTTTTTCTCTAGAAGGCAACCCTCTGTTATGAGGGAAATGTATTGCGGCTATGCATTATGGGGAGTATTGTATTCTGAGAGAGGAGACTGTGAGAGAAGGAAGAGGAAGTTACATAGAGTTTGTTGTAGGTTGTATCCCTTCATTTATTGGATAATAATAAAGCAAGGACCTGGAAATTTCTCTGGTGGATGTAGCCCACACTGGGTGAACCACGCAAATCTATGTCTCTATTGTATATTGTTTATTATGTGTTTTGTTTCTGAATTTGTTTTATTTTATTGCTCCATGGTCCCTTTTTTATAACAGATAAGTGGAGAAGGAATTCCATCTAGATATTAGATCAGGGAGAATACAGAACATGGGCATTCGCAACTAGGTTTCAGCTTATTGGAACTGTAACAAAAGGTTCACACCGTACAGATTTGTGTACAGTATTTGAGTATGTGTACATGGGTCTAAGTAGAGATGGGTGCATATACATGGGTTTTCTTAAGGAAATGTGCATACATATAGAGAAGCATGAAATTAAAAGGCCATACAGTAGTGTAGGAGATTTCTAGGGTTTGCAAGTTTTGTCTAAATTTTTTTGTATTTCTCTATGGGCCATTATCCCAATAAGGGATCCCTTGTAAGGTTTGAAGTTATTTGAATTAAAATATTAGTTGAAGGAGTAGGGGAGGATATTCTATTTGGTATTTGGTCTATTTATATTGAGGAAGGTTTTGTTGGGTTTTCTCCTCCATGAGGTTTTCCCAGGATAATCTGTGTCTCTATTCTTTCTGTGATTTCCTATATTTTAGTGATCTTATGTAGCTAGTGTGCTAAATGATTATAATGATAAAGAAGAATGGTAACTACTATCTGTATAAATAAAAATTCAACATGGTTTCAGAGCAGGCCTAAAAGAGACCAACTCATAGTTTATAAGAAGTGGCTATCTTCAACACACCCTCTCCATGATTCAGTTTTAGTATTGTAGTTGTTGCTAAATTAGGGTTTCTGCATAAACCCTAAGTGTGACATTTTCCTTGTTTGAGGAGGATATTTGAGAAAGTAACCACACCTAGGAAATTGACCTAGGAGTGCGCATCTATTCCCTGGATCATAATTCTGAAATTTGAAGTTTGAGAAATTAGTGTTTCCTCATAAAACCCTAAGTTGCAGTTACAGTTGTAGTTGCAATACCAATTGCAATTATAGTATCTATTGCAGTATCAGTTGCAGTTGCAGTTGCAGTGCCTGTTCCTTTATACGAGCTCCTTCATGCCAATTGAAGCACCAATTGCAGTGTCAACACCAGTTGTAGTGAAATGTTTTTTGAAGTGTTGGGACTGATTTTTATTGTCCTAGTGTGCCTTACCCTAGGAAATATCCAACTGACTTTAATTTACAAGTTCAAGTTTTAAAGGTTCATTATTGCTTGCCACTATTGTTGGATGGTGCCACTACCTGTCGATATTGTTAGAGGTATGTACTTACATTAGTTCAAACTGTATCATTATTCTAAAGGTTATTTGCAGGACAAAGGATCTTTTGCCTAAAAAACAATCGTAGATACATAGGGATATCAGATCCAACACATTCAAAGGAACAATGCACCTCAAGTTTGATCAATTTAATATGCCTACATTTGTTATGATCTTATGAACATCTAGGTTGTATTTTGATATGTTGAATTTATGACTATAATACTAACCATTGGTAAAAATTAAAGTCAAAAGTATTAGATTGATTAAGGTTGAGATTATAGAGTTTATTCTCTAACTCATATTTATGTCAAGAAAGCATATTATCTTAGTACAGAGGACAGGTTGAAGAGAATACTTGTCATATTGAGTGAAGGAGACTCAGAATAAAAGTAACAACACTCATTCGTGAGGACAAGACTTTGGGTTCCATGTTTGATTGATTAAGTTGATAAGATTCAAATTTGCACATGCCAAGTTTGATAATTGCCTCATTACAAGTAAACATTATAGTTGTGATAGAAATATTTGAAATTTTTTATACTTGGTAGCATGTGAGAATTATTGAGATAAATTCTTATTGCAATCATTTACCATATATAACTAACATCTCCTCTAGGAGAAAATTCTTGTTTTGTTTCCAGGTTACCATGGAGGAATGATTGATCACAACACTAGAAGAGTGTTTCTCTCATTTCTTATTATTGTTTTTCTTACTTTTTACCCTTGTTTCAAGAAGGTCACAAGTTATATATCTAAAGGAGCTATTGTGAAGATCGTTCTCACTATTTTTAATATTATTATAATTATAAAGAGTATTATCCTTGTATATTTTTTCTCCCTTATTTTTCTTGTTCTGGGCAGGTCACAGGTGATAACCCTGAGGGAGCTATAATGGTGGTTGCAGGAGGACACATATTCTATGAGACATGGAGTAGACTATCCAAATTGTATACATGACCATATAAATCCATGTACTAAAAAAGAAAAATAAGCTACTTTTTCTAGATACATAACACCTCATGTGGAGACAGATCACGAGGAGACAAAGGCTCCAAATATGACTGAATAAATCCCTTTGGTGCAGTTAATCACTCTTCAGATCATTAGGAAGAGTCAGTAGATCCAGAAGGGCCTACCCAAAATTAATGCAGTAACCAGAAAGAGACCAACATGGGCTCATGACACTTTGCAGGATGCAAAGACATATAGCATTGACAAGAAGTATCAAAGGAAGAAGATGGCTCCATATATTATATAGACTCATAGGGAGACAAAATTTAGAGGGAGAATGGAGACTCAGAGTGAGCCCAATCTCAGAGAGGATGAGATAGTTATTCCAGGATGGACAGACATATTCCATGAGATGAGAAGACTACATCATAGCTTCAGAGACTTCTAGGAGATGTGAAATATCCTAGGAATATTCCCTTGTTTCAGTCATAGAGGAGGAAGCCAGTCAGAAGGATTAGGATATGGATTTTTTCTTGAGACTAGAAGGGAAGTTAGTAGTGACTTTCAAGATTGATCTAATAGATCAATCATGTTTCATATAACAATATAAAGATGTACAAATCATAATCTATGTTTAGAGGATTCTTCGAGCAAGTAGGAGAAGACTATGATGAGACATTTTCTCTAGTAATCAGAAAAAGTATATATACAACAACCATGATCCATTAAAAGAATCTGATGAAGTATGAGATTAAAAGGGAGAAAATGAATATGTCATCATGATGGAGTAGAGGAGATACTCTCATAGTTCAACAACTACAGTGAGAATAGAGCAGTCATTCTCAGCTTCAGAAATAAAAACTGCAGGTGTAGAGTCCCAGTTCTACAAAGAACAGTTGTAGAAAAAGTATACGAAATACTCTCAAGTAGTGAAACAAATAGTTCTTTGGAGAAAGAACATAGAACCAACACATGATTATGTAGATTGATTTGCAGCTGAGCAAGTGTACCAAGTTGGTACAATGCGATGTGAAAATTTTGTTTCAAAGTATAGGATAGGAAGACTCATGTCTGCAAGTTGTAGCAAGCTCCAAGATCTTGGTATGGCATGATTTATAGTTTTTTTATGAGCTTGGGATTTACCAAGAGTAAAGATAATATAAAACTTTACTTCAATATTGAGAATGATGGACCAATTGTATTGCTTCTATATGTGGATGACTCATCACATATTGTAAGAAGAATCTTGTCGTTGAATTTGAAATGAAGGACCTAGGCCTGATGCACTATTTCTTAGGTATTGAAGTATGGTAGAGCCCAAAAGAGATTTTCCTTAATCAAGGAAATCATGTTTTGTAAATTCTGAAGAGATTCAACATGATGGATTGTAGATCCATGGCCACTCCTATCGAGACGAATATGAACTTATTGTCTGATACTTCGTCAGAAATAGTTGATGTTACTCTATGTAGACAGATGATTGGTTCATTGGTGTATCTAATGAATACCAAACTATATATATGATTTCTTGTGAACACCTTGAGCCATTATCTGGTGAATCTTAGACATGTTCACCTTGTAGCTGCAAAGCATGTGATGAGATACCTTAAGGGTATGTTGGACTATGGCCTATGTTTTACTAGAGATTGTGACTTCAGATTGTATGGCTATATTGATTCAGATTGGGATGGAAGTGATTTAGATAGAAAAATCACTTCAGGATGTTATTTCAGTTTGGGTTCAACCATGAATTCATGGCAAAGCATGAAGCAATACAATATTTCTTTCAGTCCGGTAGAGGCAGAGTACATTGCAGCATGCTCCACCAATTGTGAAGCCATATGGATTTGGAAGTTATTAATGTGTCTATTTGACCTATAGATGGATGCTACCATGATATTTTGTGATAACCACAACTGCATAAAGATGACAGAGAATGAAGTGTTCCACGATAAGATGAATCACATTGAGATCTTGTACCACTACATTCATGACATGGTGCAAAAGGGAGTTGTAAATCTCCAATATGTTGGCACATATGAGCAAGCTGCAGATGTGTTGACTAAGCCTCTATCTCGTGTGAATTTTGAGTACTTCTGAGACAAGCTTGGTGTAGTCCGAAAGGACCTCCCTCAAAAGGAGGAGTGATTTTGATGACTATGGTATCCTGAAAAAAAACAGGTAGCTTAGTTAGGATTTTATATCGACTGATCATCCCTGGGAATATCTCGAAGGTCTGGTAAGGATGGTCTCTCAGAGTACTTATGCATGTATATGCCAACTGTGGTTAGTAGTGGTAGATCATTTAGGATTTTATATCCTAGGGAATATTATGATTCCTCGAAAGATCCCAAAGGTATGATAAGGATGGTTTGTCAGAGTACCACGTGGTAACTTGTTATAATTTTATGTCCTATGGAATATTATGATTTATGGGAAGATCCCAAAGGTTCGATAAGTATGGTCTATCAAACCACCACATATGTTTTTGTTGATGCACTTGCCTCATTATGTTGCAACATATAGATTCTCATGTTCCAGTTATATTACTGTTAATGATGATGATGTTACTCCAGCTCCATGTTGTTATTGTTATTACTGTTGTTTTTTCAACTTCATGTTGTTGATGTTGATGTTCCAACTTCGTGTTGTTGATGTTGTTGTTCCATCTTCGTGTTGTTGATGTTGATGTTCCAACTTCATTTTGTTGATGTTGTTGTTCCATCTTCATGTTGTTGTTGATGATGATGTTACTTCAATTCCATGCTGCAGATGATGATGATGTTCAATTTCTACTGATGTTGATGATGATAAAAACTTATGATAACCTATAGATATGACCGACAGTGTTCCCAATGCTAATGACGATGTCCCCTCCTCTTGATGATTTATTGAGTCCAATCAGGTGTTATTAATGTTGTCAGTAGAATACCATTCTTTTTAAGGGGGAGTGTTGAAATATTGTAACTTCAAAGAATATTCTACTTGAGAGGGAGTTGAATAACATTATTATATTTAATTAGGCCCTATTGTGCCTTAGCAAAAGTCGACCCTATTGTTCCTTGAAAGTTAATTGTAATTTAAGAGGGTAAAGTGACAGTCCGACCCAGACCTAATTATAGGCTAGACAGACAACTATTTCTAAGAGAAGAGAGTGCCTCATTTGGACACAGTCACCAACCAGATCTACAGTGCGCAAGTCTTGGAGGAGAAACTCTTGCAACTTGGGGTGACTTCAAGGAGGTTTTTGGTATATATCTTGATATTTCTTGGTTTAGTGGTGCACTACTCTTCCGAGTGAAGGAGTAGAGGAGGATATTCGGTTCGGTATTTGGTCTATCTATATTGAGGAAGTTTTTGTTGGGTTTTCTCCCCCGTGAGGGTTTCCCAAGATAATATATGTGTCTCTATTTTTCCTGTGATTGCCTCTCTTTTAGTGATATTATGCAGCTAATGTGATAAATTATTGTAATAATAAAGAGGAATCGTAACTTCTAGTTGTATAAGTAAAACTTCAACAGGGGTAGTAGTACGTTGGGAGAATTTAATTTTGCATGGTTTAACACACCTTTCCCTGGGGGGGAATTTTTACAATGGAGAGGATTTACCTTTATTCATACATTTGGTCCTATGGGGTTCTTCCTTGGGACTAGTTTTGGGAACACTTTTCCTTTAGGGTCTACAACAACCCTTGGGGGAAATCCCCTCAAGGGCACATTTAGCACTCATAGTAGTCATGCTCCTGAAAAATCCATTATCCTTGGGGGAATTTACTCTTTTGGAACACCACAACCCTCTAGTAGTATGAATGTAGGGGGACCACAAGGTTCATATGGGACATCAAGAACTTCATCTTCCTCCCAGTCTTCATTTTCTCATACCTTGTTTCCCTTCCTTTCAACACTATACTTACCAGACTTGTCGCATTTGACAAATGAACCTATTTCCAAAAACCCTTCATGGTCGGTCATGCCTATTATGTTGCCATCAGACATGCCAAAATTTGATGGAAATTCAGGAGAAGATCCCTCTAAGAACATTATGATATATCATTTATGGTGCTCATCCAATTCTTTTATGGATGATAGTGTGTGATTGTGTCTTTTCCAATGATCCCTGACTGAAAGTGCTGCCAAATGATATATTTATTTAGAAGGTGCTTCCTTTAAAAAAATTAAGGAATCTTGGCCCCATAACCATGTATTTTAACGAATTAACCATGAAATTCCAATTGGAATGAAAATAATATAAAATCCAAGGCATTATAGAAGGATCTATGGAGATTATGAGTTCCCATCGCATGGAAAAGTTACTCAAAAAAAGTCACTCTTGCATCATTTTCCAACTCCATCCCATTCAAGTAGTTGAGACACCCTTGATACACCCCAACTTTCAAGTGATCCTTCCCCACCATCCCATTGTTTTCTAAATTCCTCACTTCCTTCCCCCCTCCCATGGAGACCATGACCATTCCATTCCTTTAATCTCATACAATCTTCCTCCTAATGTCTGCCCTTCTCATCATCCCTTTGCTCAAAAAAATGAAATTGAGAAAATTGTCCAAGAATTGTTAGAATAAGTTGTTATTTGTCCCAGTACCAGCCCCTATTCTTCCCCTATTGTCATGGTCCTCAAGAAGGAATGCACTTGTTGCATGTGTACTGATTTTCGTTCCCTTACCAAAATTACCATCAAGGACAAATTTCTCATTCCTATCATAGATGACCTTCTGGATGAACTCAGCAGGGCTCAATACTTTACCAAACTTGACCTTTGTTCAGGATACAACTAGATACATATGAAAGAGGAAGACATCCCCAAGACTACATTCCACACTCATGAGGTCCACTATGATATCTTGGTCATGCCCTTTGGTCTCTATAATTCCCCCTCCACTTTTCAAAGTCTCATGAATCATGTCTTTCATCCTTTCCTTCATCACCTTGTGTTAGTATTCTTTTATGATATTATCATCTATAGTAAAACCTAGCCAACCCATCTCACCCATGTATATCAATTTCTCCATCTCCTCTCCAAGCACCAACTTTTCCTTAAATATTCTAAATGTGCTTTTGGCACCTCTGAAGTTGAGTACCTAGGTCATATTGTTGGAAAGGATGGTGTAAGCATGGATCCCAAGAAAATTGAAGCTATGAAGAATTGGCCTCTCCCTAAATATCTTAAAAGTATGCATGGTTTCATGGATTTAATGGGCTATTATCACAATTGTTTTGAGAATTATGGAAAAATTGTTGCTCCTTTCATAGATCTCTTTAAAAATAATGCTTTCAATTAGACTCCAACAATTGTCCAATCCTTCTAAACCTTGATAGAAGATATGTGCACTACTCATGTACTGTCCCTACCTGACCTCACCAATACCTTTGTTCTAGAATGTGATTCATCCAAGAGAGGAATCAAGGAAGTTCTCATGCAAGATGGATGACCTTTGGCTTTCACTAGCAAACCATTGTTGGATCGAAATTTGTTCTAATAGATTTATGAAAATGAAATGTTGGTTATTTTGCATGCAGTGGATATCTGATGCTATTATCTATTGGGACAATGATTCCAAATTAAAATGGGTCATCAAAGCCTCAAGTACTTCCTGGAACAATGAATTTAATCCCCAGAGCAATAAAAATGGGTGACCAAGTTGTTTGGATATGATTATGAGATTTTCTACAATAAGGGAAAATAAAATGTGGTGGTTGATTCTCTTTCTTAGAAATATGAAGATAAAGGTCCCTATTTTCCCTCTCATTCATTTTCAAAGACTGGATTTAGGTTGTTTGACATGAATGGTTTCAAGACCCAAAAATTTCCATCCTAATCCAAAAAATTCAACAGGATCCCCAAGCTGCTCTAGGGTACTCTTGAAATAGTGAAGAGTTTCTCTATAAAGGTCACTTGTATTTAATAAAACAGTCATCCCTTAAACCTAAGGTTCTCTTTGACTTTCATTCTTCACCTACAGTGGTCCATTCAGGTTTTACCAAAACTTATGAATGTGTAAAATGATCTTTCTTCTGGGATAGTATGAAACATGCCATCTGCACCTTTGTGATTGAATGTGATACATGCCAATGCAATAAGGGAGAGACTTTCAAACCTCGCGGTACACTCCAACCCCTTTCTCTTTCCACCTACTATTTGGACATATATTTCCATGGATTTCATTGTTGGATTACCCAAATCAAGAAATAAGTCAGTCATCATCGTGGTAGTGTATCTTCTTTCCAAATATGCTCATTTATGTTCTCTTCAACACCCATTCACAACATCCACAGTGGGTCAATTTTTTATTGATAATATCTTCAAACTCCATGGAATTCCTCATTCTATTATTTCTGATTGTGATCCCACTTTTACCAACAACTTCTGGAAATAACTATTCAGGATCCAGGGAACTCAAATGCATCTCAGCACCGCCTAGCATCCTTAAAATTATGGCCAAACATAAGTGGTCAACAAGGGTTTGGAAACCTATTTGAGGTGTTTTTCATTTGACATAAAACATCAGTGGGTTCAGTTGTTACCCTTAGCTTAATGGTGGTACAAAACCTCTTATCATACTTCCACTTGCATGAATCCCATACATGTCGGGTGTCTCCAAGGTTTAGGAGGTTGAACACAATCTTACCATCCACATGAATATTCTCCTTACTCTCAAAGAAAATTTGGTAATGGATCAAAACCACTTGAAGCAATAGGTAGATTGAAGTCATTTTGAATGTCAATTTGTTGAAGGGGATCAAGTGTTTTTCTATCTCCAACCATACAAGAACACTTCACTCAAAGTGCAACAATGTTAAAAAATTGCACCAAAATTTTATGGTCCTTATACTATTCTCAAATGTGTGGGGCCAATGGATTATAAGTTAAATCCTATTTTTCATGTCTTGTGCCTGAAGAAAGTGATTGGCACCAAATTCCACACCCATACCAGCCTACCAGATTTGGATGAAGAAGGTTCCATTTGGTTGCATCCATAAGAAATATTGTACCAGAGAGAGCGTCATCTCCGTCAACACACCATCAAGGAAGTTTTGGTTCACTGGAAGGATACTCCACCAGAAGATGCCACATGGGAACCAATTACCATTCTACAACAGTTTCCTCATCTTA
>ML787851.1:1063646-1075951 GCA_009831015.1 Picea engelmannii | reverse complement strand
GCGCATGATAGAATAATATGTTTTCCATGTAATAAAGGCCAACATTAGTTAATAAGGCTAAATATATTTTCCATGTAATAAAGGCCGAAATTAGTTAGTAAGTCCTATTTAATAAATTTGAAATAGTCAATTTAAGAAGACATGATAGAAGCTTACGCTTCTAGAAATATATTCCTCTAGAATGTTCTTTAGAAGATAGAATTAGTATAAGTAAGAGTAGGAGGCATGCAAAATCTTGTATTGAGAATTATTATAATAGAGCTCTACTCTGTTGGAGGTTTCCCACTTGAAGAGGCAAGTGAACATTGATTTCTTTGAATAAAGGTATTATTTATGGTGTTTGTCTTCTCATATTTTGTTGTTCCATTGATATTTGTTTAATAATCTTGTTTGATAATATTATATTACATTTGGTACCTTAAAAAAATAGATGATAAATTTGATCAATTTATATGGAAAAAGTTTATGTTATGTTATTGTATAGTGTGATCTATGTTATAATTGTGATTCTTCATAGCACAAAATTTTATTGGATCTATTTTATTCCTTATATAATACACCTATGTATTCGAACAATTCAAAATGAAGTTCCTGAGGAGCAAGATGTGAATGCATAAGTAAATCAATGTTACTCAATGAAAAAAGGTAAAGTGGTTACCAAAAATGCATTGTTTTGGTATTCATTATTTTTGTTTGAATCAATAAATTTAAAGTGATAAATAATTCATTTAGTATTTTATCTTAGCAATGCATTGTTTTAATACGAAATCAGTTTGCTAGATGCCACATTTAATATTTTATCTTTAAAAATGGGATGTGGCTAGTAAATGTTTTGGCTATTTTTTGTCTAATTATTCTTTCTCCACTTGTGTGTGTGTGTGTGTTGAAAAGCACAAGAAAAGGATAGAAAATTCCTATCCTCCTCATAGAATAAATCACTTCCCCTACTTGTAGAATGACTATGGTTAGGTACTTAAAGTACAAGAACAATATAAACAACATGGATGAAAAGAAGCTCCCAAAAATTGCTTCAAACTCTATAACCACTTGAGATAGAAGTGAGGATTTAATAATGATGCCAAGTCTTAGATAAATTATTGGGGAATAAAGGAAGAAATCATTCTACATAATGTTGATAATATTAAAAATATTATTACATCTAAATTTAAGGAGAATTTGTGGTGTGATAAATAACTAGGGGATAAATAAAATTAAGATACTACAAGGAGGTGGTCAACCTGTTGGAAGATTGGTTGTTTTCATTGATGTCAACCCTAGTCATTGGTTTTGGACCGAAATATTGATGAGGGTATTTGGAAATGAAGGACAATGCACATGCAGATAAAACACCCATGGATGGATAATATACATCATGTTGTTTCCGATGGTATGTGGTACATCACGTGGATCCTCATGGTTGAGGAGAAATTAATTTTTGAAGATGACAAAGTGAATTGAAGAAGGAAGTATAAGTCGGCCCTGAAGATAATTAAAGAAACAAATTACAAAATAAGAAAGTGTCAGGTCGGCCCTAATGTTAAAATAAAGTGACATAAATGGTATAAATACATATCATTATACATTCATTTTATACACAAGTCAAATTTCAGAGGAAATTAAAAGTAAAGAAGGTCGGATTTCAAGGGAGGATGAAGTATTTTGGTGATGTGTTCTAAGGTATGTTATTTACAGGTCATCTTACCTTTTTCTCTATAACTTTGTTTCTATAACGATTCAGATAGTGAAATTTCTATGGTATTGAGAAGACATATCAGGCGCCTATGGTAAAAAATTCATCTCTTTTTTGCTATAATTTTGGAGATACACTCTATGGAAGATAGGGTTTTTGACTAGTCCTAAAGCTATTCAATAAATAGGTGTTCCGGGTAAAATAGTCATAACTTCTTAATATAGAATCCAAATGAAGTGAGACAAATTTCATTAGAAAGAGTAAGGAATTTAGTTTCTTTTGTGTGAGTTTCAGAATCTGATGTTAAATATTGAGCGTGGGGCATTCTATACAAGTTCGTTCTCCTGAATAAATCAAAATTGAACAAGGTCTACCATTCTCTCTATAACTTCTTTTTGGCGAGGATTCAAAGAGTGAAACTTGGAGAAGTTTCAGAGAATACATTGAGTAATATTATCTATAGGATTAGAGTATTCCAAGAATTGAAGAATTACAGAAATTGAAGAAGTCTCAGGAAGCATTATCAAGTTCTATGTGATGGTTGGTTGATGGTGATGATTTAATGTAAAGTTTTATTATCTCTCATATATTCTTGGGTGGAAGGAAGGGGCAAGGATGGAGAGTTCAACCCTCTCTTGATATTCGAGGATTGTATATTCCTCTTGGAGGTTTATCCCTCCCTTTACATTTGGAAGTTGTATCTACCTTTGGAACTCATTACTTCCCTTGAACAATAACTATTGATTATTTCTCATATATTGTGCATGGTGTATTGTGGTGTATTCGTGTAACTCTTATACTGTTGTTCATTGCTCATTGGATATAATTGAATGGTTTAAGTATAAGTTGAAAAAGGTTTTAAATTGTACTTGATATTGATTCACCCCCCTCTTAGTATCAACACAGACCTAACCAGAATATCAAAAGTTTCTCTCACTTTTGACTACAATAAAGAAGAAAAATCAACATTGCTAAAATAAGAACAAACTCTCACAAGTTGCATAGTAAAACTAAGCATTGGACAATTCCCAAAATATCATGGGATGAAATAATTTGTTAGCTTTGTGACACTAAGAGGGTTGAAGATGAAAATCACTTTCTCTTAAAGCTACATATACCCAAATTATATCATAATTTCAAAATATTTTTCACAATACTAACCTTCCTAACCTTCTAAGTCATAAAAAATATGGTGATCTTGGAATGCTTCTCTTAATTCCTTTTTAGCATAGAAATAAAATTCTAAATAAATCCAAGTAATCTATTTCCTTTCTTAAGGTATGATAGACCAATTTTTGTCTCAGAGGACATTAATCATCATCATCATCATTAAAATAGTGATAGTTATTCCCATTTAGGGTTGCTTATATATATGAGCACGTAAATAATTTTGACTCTAATGATATTTTAGACAAGCATATGCATATTCTAATTTATTTATTGAAATATAAAATATAATGTTTTTCATTAAAAAAGTGTGTGTGTGTGTTATAACCCTAATTTGCATGAGACATGCTTACCTGGCATTAGGCCATCTCATATTCCTTCTTTGCCAAGCTAGTACTGAACAACTCTTCTTAAAAACACCCTTTTTAAAGGCACACATGCTCTTCTCCACTACAGCCTATGTGTACACTCTAGCTGACCCACTACAACCCACATGCACATGCTAGCTAACCCACTACAGCTCGCCTGTACCTACAAAAGCACAAAAAATGGAAAGTTGTTGACATAACACATAGTTTTTGGGTAAGTTAACTAAACCTTTCCACCATGCATGGCCAGTCACTTGACCAAATACTTAGCTCTTTCTAGTCTATAAAAGAAGTGGTAGGGGTGTCATTTGAAAGGAGCAAATTCATAGTAAAGAAACTCTACCTGCATTAGCATTCCCCTTGCCTCAACCTTTTGCAACTATTATGTGAAGAGAAGCATATACAGAAGTAGTTGGAGCATAGTTGAAGAGGATCCCCAGACCAGATTCAAGGAGTAGTGGCCAATCTCACTATTGTAAGGTATTCTTGTGAGATTAATAAAAGAAGTACTTTTCCCATCCCATCATATGAGGTTTCATTGTCTGAATATCGATTATATGTTGATTAAATCTCTAACCCATTAGTTCATAGATCAAATGCATGTGGAGTTCTTTGTTTGTATTTTTTGAATACAGGTCAGCATTGGGAGGAGAGTTGCAGTCGAAGAGCGACCAAGCGTGAAAAAGGATCTACATCAAACACGGAAAATAAGGTACGTCAACTTGATCTTTTTAACCTTTTATTTGCATATGAATAATGAGATTTAGGCATGGGATGATGCTAGAAAGTAGGAAGATTTAGGTCATTTATACATGCATGATAAAATCCTTAGTGCTAGTCCATAGGAGGGATTTCCCACCCACAACAGAATTGGCAACCATACTGGGGAAATCTTGGGTTTTCTGGGGATACGTTTTTGGTAGTTTTAAATTGGTTTCACCACCTTTTTTGTGAGTTTCTACAAGAGTCTGAGCTAGTAGGGATTTTGGTCTTCCATACCAGTATTCCCTGCTTTCTTTGCTTGGCTTCTTTTTATTTTATGGAAGTCACAGAGGTACATGCATCTTGTATAATGCCTGCATGCGTGTACCTGTGCCCTACCTTCACACAGCCCGCATGCACATGCTAGCTGATGAAGTATCAATCGCATGTCTAATTTTAGAAAATTACTTTTAGAGAGGCAGTCATCCTCTCCCCTGTCATAAGTGATTCTTCTCAGGGTTTTTCCGGATCTCATTCTAGTCTCTATTTTTGCAGTTTGTAGCTTAGGTACCACCTCAGATTGGTTTTGTTCTATGAAATTTTCTTTGAATTGTTTTTCTTTTATACCAAAGTAAGTTTCTAAGTCTTCAAGGGAATCTGGTTCTCAATACCAGTAGTCTCTTCCAGTGTTTGATTTCTTGTTTTTTCATTTTTGAATAATTTCAGAGGCACACGCGACCTGTATAAGGCATGCATGTGTGTACACGTGCTCTGACCTTACACAGCTCGTGTGCACACGCTGGCTATTGAACTGTCAACAGCGTGCCTATTGAGAAATTTTTTGTTTAAGAGAGGCAACCATCCTCTTCCTTATCAAGAGTTATACCTCTCAGTGATTTCCTTGATTTAATATTGGTCTTTGTCATAGCAGTCGACAACTTAGTTCTGATTACAACAATAGCTTTATTTTTCATTAAAAAGTTTTCCTCAAATTTTTCTTTCATAGGATTTTTAGACAAGTGTGAGATTCTACTTTCATCAGCTGGTGTGTTATTTTTAGTAAATCTTTGCGATCTTCACTCAGGCCAAAGGTTTTGTTGGTCTTTACTTGTCATCATTTTTCCTTTTTTCTTTGCGAGCATTAAATAAATAAATAAATCTTTTATTTCTTGGTTAAGTAGTTGTTGGTTTGCAATAGTAACCGGGAATTTTTTTTCTTTCATAAGTCCTTAGTTGTTTAATTAGGACAATAAGTAGCTCATAGTTGAGTGAAATCCTGTTTTGAGTTTTTTGTTCAAAGATCTTAGAAAAAAATTTAGTTTGAAAAGTTCTTTAAATTTTTTTCCAAGAAGAAGTTATTTTGTTTCCAGCTTTCTGTTTATGTTTTCTTTCATCTCTCAAAACATCACTAGTTTCACTTTCATAACCTTTTACTTAAGACAACCCATAAAATATTAACAATTAATTAAAATCAACTAGACTTTATGTTTGTAGGGTCCATCAACTAGTCTAGGCTAGAGCCTTGATTTAGGTTGGAGAGGAAACTCTTCAAGGCTGCAAAACATATATAAGAGTATGTGCTAGGGAGTGTTAAAAGTCCAGTATCATGAAATTTATCTGGGACCCCCCTCTAACATAGGGGATAAACATGAGTTCATGTGTAGAAAGGTAGCAGAGATAACCCCTTCAAATCCGGACCACGCATAGTGGGGAACGCATATAGAGGGATTGTTTTGGGATTCCGTCGATTGCATTTGCCACAAAGCTTCATGGGTCTCAAATCCATTTGAGGTCATCAGTTGTCTTCCAGACCAATTTATTTCAATATCCTTGATAGGCTTCAAGATTGATACCCTACTCATTGCGGTCCACCCGACTGTCGACTGTACCCGCCTGGTGACTGTTCACGCATTGGCAACCTAGTTGCCATTATTTTAGGGACTTACATAGGTGACTACGGGGGTAGACCGTGGCACCTAGGACAGACATCAGGCCACACTTTGCAAATAATACCCAGAGCGTGCTTCCATATTCAAGTTTCACTTGCACCAGTAAGTTGCTCTAGTGTAAGTTGTTTTAACTGTTCTTCCAACTAGTTTAGTCATTGCGTGTTTTATCTCATAGGGACTTTTTCTAGTGTGTGTTGTTTTTGAATGAACAGAAATTCCTAGTGTGTCTTTGATATTCTTACATAGTGGAGGATCATGAGCTCCATCGGTCATGAAGGATTCTTTTCCTTCCATTGGTTACACTAGAGACACCCCCGCCACCGCTAAGGCGAAAGCTAGACCAACAAGGGTTTTTTGAAGTGACCGGATCACAGGAAACTATGCATGACCAACATCTGGAGAAACCAACCATTTCAGAACTTGGAGTGGAAGCTCTTGGTCCATATGAAACTCCAACCACTAATATTTTGACACCCATCATCGTACAGATTTATCCTTACGAGAGCTAGACAGTGTCACTCCCAGCAATGGAAATAAACGTTTCCACTTCTTCCAGGAATTATCTTATTCCCACTACAGTTGTCACCACAGGGGGTGTTCCACCTCCTAACCCACCATCATTAGTATGAGCCACCATGGTCTTGATTGCCTCTACCTCAAGTAATGGTATGATCCCATATTTGGTAGTGACGACTACTCCTTTCACATAGAGTGCGACAGGCCCTCCATTCTCATACGGGATGCATAGCTCAGGTACAAGCCCTACACTTTCCTACTCCACTTTTAAAACTTTAGGTCTTGGGGTAGGGAGCACTAACACTCCTCTGCAAGGATCCATGTGGGGCACTTCAACTCACTTTAACACTTTACCTTATGGAGGAGGTCCTATACCTTCTTCATCCCCTTCACTCAGTGGTTCCCACCAACATTCCGCTAGGCCGAACGCAAACCATAGTTCATTTGGAGCAGGGATTCAAGGAACACCTTATCATAATATGTCGGTAGGTTCAACACCATTTTCTTTGTTCGGTGTGTTTGGTAACAATTCTTTCTTGTCAGCTACTTTCCCGACTGGGGGAAAACCCAGTTACGGACAACCTAATCCTATGTAGGGTACTAATCCTGCACAGGTGGAAAACTTAGGAACTTCTTTCGCACCTTAGAATTCTTGGTAGTGATCAATTCCCTTGTTAGGAATGTCGATCATGGGAAACTCTTTTCACAACCAATGGAACCCTGGGCAAGGTGCAGTACCTATGCCCATGGGATCGGCATGGGGAAACCCTTCCCAAAGTCCTCCAAATGTAATGCATGCCCAACCATCTACGTCCTATTTCAGGAATCAACTGATGATGTCTCCTCAAACGCAGAATCTGTACGCTAGTCATGGCCATGGTTTTTACCAGAACCCAGGCCAGCAACCCAAATTTTCTTGGAAACCTGGTTCCAGTCAAACTCTAGGCCCCTTTTTCCATGGTTATCACCAACAACCCAAACTACCTTTCATGGAAACCTTGCATTTGCTAGACTTAACAAGGTTTTTGAATGACCCTATCTATCACAATTCGCATTGGCCCCCTATGCCAATGAAGTTGCCTTTGAACATACCAAAGTTTGAAGCCAAGCCTAATGAAGATCCAGGAGATCATGTGACTAGTTTTCACCTTTGGTGCTCATCTAATTCATTGAAAGATGACTTCGTACAATTGTGATTGTTACAATATACTCTCATTTGGAGTGTTGCGAAATGGTACATTGAGCTCGATCGCTCAAGATACTCTTCCTTCGACAAATTGGCAATGGATTTCCTAATCCATTTCCAATTACCTATGAGATATGATGCTGGATAGAATTGCTAGCCAATTTTGAACAGACAAAAGTGGACCATATCTCTGATCACACTTGAGAATAGAGATGTTGGAAGCGTTTGATTAAGGTGGAAGTCCCACCAACATTCGTGCTTGAGTGGTTCCTTAAGTCTTTGGTCCATCCAAAGACGTCACAACATCGGGAGTGTTTTTCAAAGAAGATGTAATCATGCGAGCTCAATAGCTTGAGATAATTTATTCTTAGTCTGGTGTACTGTATGAAATCTTGCCAGATGTTCCATGATCAATACTTCATAAAACTAGACAGAGAGCTGGACCACATGCCAATGGTATTGTTGGTTCAGCACAAACAAAGCCCACTGAACAACTGACCAAACAATTGTAGCAATTGTCTATACAGAATAAAACAGCCAGCCAAACTATTGTTTTGACTGCTCCCCCTACCCAAACATCGGATCTACATAGTGTGCAATCAAAAAATCTGAAGGCCACCTAGCAGCCTGATGGAAAGAAGAAACAACGCAAGAAGGGTAAAGGGGATAAGAAACTCACTAATAATGCTTGCAGGGGAAACACTAAAAAAAGAAAGTCGAAGTATTTTTGTAATCTGTGCACGAAAGACCACCCAACTCACCAGTGCCCTTAGCTTGCAGAGGCCCAAAATTTATTGTCACAACAACAACTTGTTATGTTAACAAACCCATTTCAACATGGCCAAAATCTAACTCAATCCTATACAAGCATGGAAGGGGGAATTCAAGGACCCCCTCCATCTTCAAACAATATTTCATCCACGAATGTGTATATGATGAAAGGTGATGCCTATATATCGACTAGAGCACATGATTACAACAAGCCAAGAACCTCTGAGAAAGGTAAAGAAGCTGAAACCCCATCTCTTCTTTTCCATATCGAGAATACGTTGGGTGAAACAATGACATGCATCCCAAAAGGTACGCTCAAAAAAGATTCTCACAACCCGAATGTAAGGGCCACCCAAAACTACTCTCTGGTGGAGGATTTGTCACAAACCCCTTGTGTGATGTCTACTTTGTAAGTCCTCCAGATTTTCCATTCCCAGAGAAAGGATCTGTTAGCCACTTTAGGATCCGCTAAGACCTGTAATCCAGGCACGATCATGCTTGATACGACTGAATTAAAACCTCATCTCCCTTACCACGTTTTGTTTTAAATAGTAGTGGCTTATACCACAAAAACATTTACATGGAACATTTTCCACATAGTGGTTGATGAGGGCGCCTCGACATGCATAATTTCTTTGGCATGTTAGAAGGCCATAGGCTGACCTGTTTTATCTCTGTCACCAACTCTTCTTACCACTTTCGACGGTCGTTCTTTCTGACCACATGGCATCATTCCCTCTTTCCCCGTGCAATTAGGGGGAAAAACCATGTGTGTTTAAGTTGAAGTAGTCGATGCTTAGCTTGACTATAATATTTTGTTAGGAAGGAGTTGGACTTATTCTATGCAAGCAATAGTCACTATAGTTTTTCAGGTCTTGTTGTTTCCACACGAGGTATGGATCATGACCATTGATTAGTTGTTTTTCTCCCATCCTGGCCCTTCATTGGGGGCATCCGTAGTCCCAATGATTGATAACCCTCAACCCGACATCATCAACATATGGGTTGGTTTGTGCCAACCTTTGATGGGTACTTTTGATTACCCACCTCCTCAAGGCGATGTTAAGTTCATATCTGACCACCATAAGGTTGAGATTTTCCAAATTTCGTCGTTTGGCATGACTTACTTCAATGATCTGTGGATTCTTCCTTCCCCATCAGCCACGATGGAAGGGACAGGGCATCATGGTATGTCCATTCCCTTGTTCATGATAGAAGTGGTATACTCTTTAGTCCAGCAAGCTTCTACTGACCCTGATCCGACTCCCGCACAAAAGTTAGATCTAATTCTAGAGCCTATTTGGGATCAAGGCTCCCTCGCTGATACATATTATTTAGACTTAGTCTTTCCCTCATACGAGGTAATTATTGAAGCAATGACTAGTCTGGACAAACCCTGGGATGATCTCCATCACAGATCTTACTTCCTCTCTGAGTTAAGCAGAATTGAAGTAGGGGAATTCACTTTGACTATGATTGGAGATAGGTCTTGTCCTATGAATACTTTGGCTACACATGTTGTTTATGCCGAGGGTAATATGACAACCATTGTCGAAACTATACCTATTAACATCTCTAGAACCCTTGACATCATGGAGAATGTTTTCGTCGAAGTTGACTGCTCCCTCGAAGAGATTCGAATCTACACAGATTTATTTAAGGAATTCTGCGACGTTTTTTCTTGGTCTTACGAGGAAATGCTAGGCATCGATCCAAAAATTGTTGAACACAAAATCATGACTTATCCTGACACTAAGACGGTTCAATAGAAGCTTCATCCAGCTAATCCTAAGAAAGAAGCAGCTATTAAGGTTGAAGTAGAGAAACTGCTCAAGGAAGGTTTTATCTAACCCATCCATTTGACCCAATGGGTGTCAAACCCCATGCCAATTCACAAAAATAGGGTATGATTCGCATATGTACAGACTTCCATGATTTGAACAAATCCTGTCCAAAAGATAATTTCCCCATGCCATTTATTGACTAGATAGTTGATGAATGCATAGGTTGCGAGGCCTTTTCTTTCATGGATGGTTTTTTGGGATATAATCAGATACAAATCAAACCCGAAGACCAACACAAAACAACATTCATTTGTCCATGGGGTACATTTGTGTATTGTAAGATGCCTTTTGGTTTGAAAAATACTGGAGCTACCTTTCAACGGGCCATGTCTTTTTCTTTCCATGATCTCAAACATATCATCGAGGCCTACCTAGATGATTTAGCATCACGATCTCGTAAGAGAACTGATCATCCCACACACCAATGACTTATCTTTGAGCAATGTCACTACTTTCGGATTCGCTTGAATCCCAACAAATGTAGTTTTTGCATGACGTTGGGATGTCTGCTAGGTTTCATTATTTCAACCACAGGGATCATGGTCGATCCTCTCAAGGTTGAGGCAATAGTTCAGTTTCCTTCCCCACATACAATCCTTCAGCTTTAGAGTTTATAGGGAAAAGAAAAACTTTTGCGACGTTTCATCGCAACTATGTCGAGATCACAAAGGGATTTATGCATTTACTTAAGAAGAACATTCCTTTTCATTGGGACGAAGCTGCTCAACGCTCCTTCAAAGTGTTGAAACATGCCCTCACGACTACCCCTCTGCTTTGACCACGCAATTATAACAAAGATTTCTTATTTTACTTGGATGCAACAGAGTCGACCATTGGTATGGTCTTAGTTCAGGAGGATGATTTTCTCTCAGAATATGTGATTTATTACCTAAACCGACGCCTGGTTGGACCGAAACTCAGTTATTCTCACATTGAAAAACTTGTGTTGGCAGCAGTTCATGTTGTCCAATGGTTTCGTCATTATATTTTGTTTTACAAGACCACCGTCATTGTTGTTGTGAATCTGTTTCAATATGTGTAGACACGATGGGTAATCAACGGAAATATTAATAGATGGATAGTTTTCCTCCAAGAATTTGACTCAGATTTCACTTCGGTGAAATAAAAAAAGTCACTGGTCTTTGCGGAACTCATCTCGAAACTTCCGGTCGAGTCAGGTGATGTTATTCCTGAAGAGTCATGTTAAGAACCAAATACCAATATAGCATAGAAAAACCTCAGAAAAAGTACTCAATGCCTTGAAAAATATATAATTTCAGATAATATGCCTCTTCGAGGGGGCAACCTCATTTTACCCCACTTAAATGTTCAAGTACATGATGATTCAAAATGAAAATGTCTCCTTGGTATATATAGGAGACTAGGAGGTATAATTACAACTAATGGCCTAACGCCGACATAAATAAAATAACATTACTAATATAATATGCCCCAATTAAGGGGTAATGAGCCAATATTAGGGCTTAACATGCCCCTCCCCTTGAGACAAGTGTTGTCCACAACGCTTGAGTAACTCTGGATGCTTCTGTATAAAAGGTTCATCTTCCCAAGTGGAATCTTCAACCGGTAGTTTCCTCCATTTAATGAGATACTCTGAAATGGATCTATTCCTCAGCTGGTGAGTTCTTGTGTCAATGATGGCTTTAGGCTCCAATATGATTTTTCCTTCCTCATCAAGTTCTGGTAATATAGTTTGAATTGGGATCTTGTCGCCTATAACCTTATTTAATCATGAAACATCGAAAACTGGGTGTACTTGTGAAGATGGAAACAACTCCAATTTGTATGCCATAGTACCAATCTTTTGCAACACCTTATAAGGGCCATAGTACTTTGGTGATAATTTATTATCCTTCTTGGCTTGCTTGAGGGACATCTATTTGAATGGTTGTAGTATTAAAAACACCCAATACCCTACTTCAAAAATTCTTTCACTACAATGTTGATCTGCTTGTTGTTTCATGCGATTTTGTGACATGGTCAGGTTGTCCTTTAAGATTTGGAGAACTTGTTGTTGATTCTCGATGTGATATTCCACTGCTTGAACCTTAGATTTTTCTTTTAGAGAAGAAGTGATGGAAGGAGGGTGGT
>ML787851.1:1036599-1061491 GCA_009831015.1 Picea engelmannii | reverse complement strand
CAATTGGCTAAAGAAGGTATTTCTCCTTGTATCCTCATAGTGTGCTATCATTTCTTTCGTGAAAATTGTCCAAGTGACGAGTGATTTGCGAGAACAAATCCATCGATACCATACAAATTGATTAGGTTCTAAATATAAAGAAGGAATTCGTACCTTTTGCGTATGTGGCACATTATGGAGATCAAAGAATTGCTCCATCTGAAGTATCCATGTGATTGGGTCCTTGCCATCAAACTTCCTCATATCAATCTTATGAACGTGGTTGGTATTCAAACCAAAGTTGGATTTTCTCCATTCTTGATTCAACTTCCTTGTGTCCTCATCATGAATTTCATGGGATGCATTTTCACTTTCAGGTGTCTTCTCTGTTACGAAATTTTCCAATACTTCCATGATCTCCCCTTTTAAACCCTCCATCATCTCTTGTAGTTCATATTTTGTTACTATCTACTTTTGTAAATCATTTATGTCCCTACCCATTTCTTCACCTTCATCGAGATTCCCAGTAGGATTTTCTGGAAGCTTATTTGGTGTAGAAGTTCCCTTTTTGGGTGGCATGTTGGCCAAGTATCACTTTTGAACCTTGATTTTGAGGTGGTTCTACTAAACAATATGTCTTCTTTTGTATCTCCCACATTTCATCCCTTATGGGTATGAAAAATTATTTTATGTAGTTCTCTGATATTTCTTCTTTGCAATGCCACATGTCTAATCAAAATTGGATGTGCCAAGTGGAATTTATGGTAACTTCCCCACAACTTGCTGATTTTTGTACATTCCAGGAGATCTCACTTGTATAGAGTGCCCTGCACAAAATAATTGATATAAAATTCTAAAACTCACACCAAAAATACTACAGACTGTCCATGATTCAATGAAACCAGTCCCACTCAATTTGGATACTCTAGGAAGAAGTTATGATTATTTTACCCGGAACACCTTTTTGATACTAGTCAATAGGAATAGTCAGATACCCTATCTTACACAAGGTGTATCTACAAATTTAAGATAACCCAGAAGCTGAAATTTTTACCACAAACCTTACTAATTTTTGTAAATATTCTCTGGAGTTCAAGGTTTGAAACATTACAGAATTTTTTTTATAGCGACAATTCCACAATGATTCATTTTAGTTTATTCCAGAACTCTATATTTTACAGGCTATATCTCAGAAATATAAGGCCTCAGGAGCTGAATTTTGAACCCAAAGTACCTTGGGCCGTCTACTAAATATTCTGCAAGTCATTCCTTCTGAAATGTTGTAGAAAAGAAGTTATAGCGAAAATGCCAAGGTGTCTCAAATGTAGTAGCAAAACCCCAAGACCTTGAGCTCTGATACCATATGTTAAGAACCAAATACCAATATAGCATAGAAAAACCTCAGAAAAAGTACTCAACGCCTTGGAAAAGAGATAATTTCAGATAATAAGCCTCTTCGAGGGGGAAACCTCCTTTTACCCCACTTAAATGTTCAAGTACAAGATGATTCAAAATGAAAATGTCTCCTTAGTATATATAGGAGACTAGGAGGTATAATTACAACTAATGGCCTAAAGCCGACATAAATAAAATAGCATTACTAATATAATATGCCCCAATTAAGGGGTAATGAGCCAATATTAGGGCTTAACAAGTCGCCTATTCAAGGAGACATGTTTTTGATCGCATCTTTAGACCCGTGGTATGGAGATATACTTGTCTATCTCTAGACTTTGAAGTTGTCTGCCGCTGCTTCTCATGATGAGCATCGCTGTAAACGCCATTAGGACAAGAACTATCTCATACTCGAAGATACTCTGTATCGTCGAGGTGTAGATTACATTCTTCGTCGGTGCCTCACTCATGAAGAAGCAGAAATCGTGCTTAACGATTGCCATACTGGAGCATTTGGCAGTCATTTGTCTGGGTTGGAAACAACCCAAAAGATTTTACGAGCTGGTTATTTCTAGTTGACACTAATCAAAGATTGTATCGCATCAGTCAAGAAGTGCCACCCATGTCAAATCTTCTCACGGAAGATGAGGGCACATCCCACTCCCATGTTTCTCATCATCATTGTTGGCCCCTTCACCAAGTGGGGGATTGATTACACTACCTGCAACCCTCCTTCAGCGAGGGGGCACCGTTATATCATCGTAGCAGTAGACTAATTCACCAAGTGGGTTGAAGCTATGCCAACGTTCAAATATCATGGCGAGACTACCGCCCTCTTTTTATTTAACCAGATTATAGCACGGTTCGACATCTTGAGAGAGATTGTCACTGACCATGGCAGTCACTTTCAAAACACAATGATGACCGAGTTAACATCAAATCTTGGGTTGAGGCAAGAACATTCGTCACCCTACTAACCTCAAGCGAATGGTTAGGTGGAAGCTGTCAATAAATCTCTTAAGACCATCCTACAATGAATGATCAATTCGACCAAGTCAAATTGGCATTTGATGTTATACTCAACATTATGGCCCTATTGAACGTCTGTTAAGACTGCAAATGGTTTCTCAACTTTTCAAATCATTTATGGGTTGGAAGCAGTCTTGCCTATAGAGTGTTAGATCCCATCTGTAAAGTTAGCAGTATAGTTATTGCTAGACACTTCACCACTTGAACAATGTTTATTATACCTCGAGCAGCTCAATGAGCAGCGTCGGGATGCAACCTTGGCTAGCGAGGCTCACAAACAAAAATTTAAGTGTCAGTATGATCAGTCCGTTCGTCCTTGGATTTTCTTGGAAGTTGACCTTGTCCTATTATACGACCAAGATAAGAACCCCCTGGGGGAAGGGAAGTTCAAACCCATGTGGTTCAGACTTTTCATTGTAAAAGAGGTTCTAAAAAAGGGCGCTTATCGTCTAGTAGACTTTCAGGAAAATTCTTTGGCAGAGCCTAGAAATGGGATCTACCTCAAGAAGTATTACTCGTAGGTAGGTCACCTTGGGGTAAATTTTTGTAACATATGTATAGTTCCTATACATTTTCGTTCTTAGTATTCACCCTTTTTGTTTTTCTGGACGTGTCATTCTGATGTCATCTTTTTCACTATGGCAGATGTCAAGTGAATCAGAGGTGTTTGTTGGGTTTGCGGATGGTGATAGCCAACACACTCAGAGGATTGCTTCCACAACTTCAGTAATTTACACACCTCAAGGCCAGTTGTTATGTTCAAGAGGTATCTATTTAGGTGACACCACAAACAATGTTGTTGAATACAATGCAGTTATAGTGTTTCTGCATGACGCTTTGTTGCATGGTATTTCTCGTCTCCGGGTATATTTAGATGCTCAGTTGGTTGTGTCTCAGTTAAATAGAGTGTACAACGTTTATGATCCTACTCTAAACTGATGGTTCCTTAGGGTACGTCTCTTAGAAAGAAGCACTGATTACATTACATATATCCATGTTCCTAGGAGATTGAATCAAGTTATAGATGCCCTAGCTAATCATGTATTAGATTGGCATATTGCACACATGTAAATAAAAGAACACACACGCACATGTAAATACATTGGTAAAATAAATTTAGTCCATAAACACATAAAAAGACATAAAAATCCATATATAATATCAAAAATATCAGAGTACATGCATGGGCGCAAGCACCTCAAAACTTCGTCTAGTAATGCGTCATGGGGCTTATGCCCTCAAAAATATACAAATAGTTCCCTCGACACATGAAAAGTCCAGCCTAACTAAGGCCGGGGCCTATTGGCCCTGTTATAATGGTCAACGATGTTTTCCAAACGATGAAAAAGTTGGACCCACATCCATGGTGGCCTCACTACATGAGGTTTCATAGATGGCGGTAGATCCTCGATCTCTTCCATGGGGACAATGCGAGTGAGAGAGGTAAATTTTCTCTCTACTCGTATCAAAACTCTCTCATCCTCACCGGTTGGAGGTCCTCCTGCTGCTGTTAATCCACTGGTTGTGGCTGGGGTGGCCTCTGGTCAAGGACATTCCATGTTCCTCACAAATTTCACTGGTCACACTGGCCCCACATATGCACATAATAGACACAGATCTATCAGATACTTTGGCATTTGTAAAAAAAATGATATATATAAAAACAACGTAAAAATCTAAATTAAAAAAAAAAAAAAAGCTTACCCATCTCTCCTCACTCCTCGCCAGAAGGTACCGGTATCTTAGGATCACTAGAGAAGTCAATTCTGGCATAGGGGTAGTCCTCTATGACTAGAATCTTTCGCGCCCATCAAGCAAAACATTTATCATCAAAGGCTTCAATGGTCCCCCCCCTCGGTCACAGCAACAACGCCGCCCATCTACATAACGCGAGGCTAGAGGCTTGGTGCCCTCGTATCACCTCTCTAGGACTGAAACTGGGCACTCTCTCAAAGAAGAAACCACATAGAATCGTCCCAAACCCAAAGTTCCTCTGATTCTGCATTCGACACTCTATTAATTGCCTCTTCATGCAATCCAGTAATGTGGTGCTCGAGTCAAATATTTGTGCATTTAAGCACTGAAATGCACAATTCATGTGCACACAAGAAGCCTGATGTAAAGACACAGACCCAGTAATCTTCCCAATGAGCAACACTATCATTTTTAGTGATAAGTTTGAGATCTTTCTTATCGACACATGTGAACTCGTTCTGTCAGTGTCGGCTTCACAATGGAGTCCAATCGACTCCGATATGTTGTAAGTCTCAGAAGGAAAGGTAAAAAAGTTGACTGGTTCCCCTCTCCTTGAGAGGCCAATCAGAAAGTATATATCCTCTGTCATTGGAGCCAGTGACTGCCCCTCTATCATAAAGGCCTCTGCGTCGGGATGCCAATAATCCACCAAGACATTCAGTAGCCTAGGTTGTGCTTGCATGAAAGGACAATGGAAAAATTTTAACAAACCACACTGCAACAATGTAGAAAGAGAATTAGGGTCCTCATCGACCAACACATTAATATCCTCATGCTCTCTTTCCCTCTAGTGAACATACATCATGCAAATAGACAAATTTCAGGAGGGTTAGCTCTTGTTTTTTATTGTTTATGCTAAATGGAAGGTCCATGTGGGTTGTAGTGCTCACAGTAGCATGTACACTCGGGTTTTCATAAGGCAGGCCGCATGTACACTTGGGATGTCATAAGACAACCTGCATGGACATAGTGACAACCTTTTAAAGGTCGACGCCCCTCCAAAAAATGAACTTAAATGCATAAAGAAATAATTAAATTGCAAGAGGGGGTAGTGTATACTTACTTGGTAGAAGTGGATGGTCATTTCATCCACTGAGGCTCCCAGAATCAACTCTTATTACAAAGGGGTAGTTTTGGCTTTTAGTCAATTTCTCAATTAGCAATGGTGATAATGAGTTGCCAACTCCTATTTATAGACTTTTTGGCCTCTTTTTGTCAATTTTTGGACCCTTTTGTCATTTTTTCTAAACTAAAAATCATATAGTATGGTTCAACAGTTTTGTTTGGATTGTCACGAGAAGTGTTATTTGGGTATTGGGAAACGTTTTGGAGTTTTGGGTCGTTTTGAAGATCCTTTGTTAAAAATCCATTTTTTCCAACTTGTTGCATTTAAGATAGGATTCCACCTCCACTTTCTGCATCTTGTTGTCTTTTCTGATTTTCCATAGGATCGATCCCATCAAGTTGAGACATGAAACCATCATTGTTTCTTTAGGAGTGTCGTAATTTAGTGGTAGATCCCACCTTAAAATGGATACCCTAGGTAGATCCTAGTTGCATTTTGGTGTCCATGTTGTTACTAATGACTATAGGCTCGGAAGTCCTTGCTAGTTTTTCATGATTACGAGTTTGAGCCTCATTTGCATGATGCCTTATCACTCTGGACCTCACCCTTGGGACTCCCAAAACTTAACGGGTCTTCTTTTAATATCTTTTCAGACCCTCTAAAACGTGAAAATATTGCCGAGCGATCTTGTTGACCTTCACTCTCGCTAAACTGAAATTTGAAGTCACGTCTGTCCGGAGGTAGTTTACCCCTTTTTCAGTCTAGATGGTCAACTGTACGAACAAAGTTATACTCTAGGAGCCTCGATTCTCTAGAAGAGTATTCTTAGTTATAATTTTAACCCCTTTTAGGGCCTAAGGGACTAAATTTATGAAAAAGGAACCCCCACAGAGTCCATAGTTAATCTCTTTTCAGACTCCCTAAAATTGAAAAGATCGTCGAGTGACCTTATTCTTTCACACTCGTTAAAATGGCCCAGAAGAACATTCCTAACAGAGTCCATCATTAAGCTTTTTTCAGATTCCTTAAAAATGAAAAAATTGTCGAGTGATCTTGTTTTTATCATACTCGTTAAAATGGTTTTGAATAAATGTCTTTCTGGTGCTATTTTACCCCTTTTTTGAGACGACTAGACTACCTTCGAAAAAGGTACCCCAATGGAGTCTCCTTTTACATTTTTTTAGACTCTCTAAAAATGAAAAAACATTGAGCTTACCTTCTCTAGGCTCATTAACTTACATCGAAGGACATTATCATTATGTGGTAACCACATTTTCATTCCATCATTTTTGACCTAATGCTGGCTTCATGTTGCTCTCAACTGAACCATTTGAAGCATTCCTCATAACACAAGCCTTGTAGCACTGTGCCTTTGCATCTTGATACCTTGACCCCAGGAGGGATTTTTTCGAGTGTCCTTGCTCTGAAAATCAGTCTTGTCCTTGTGCCTAGAACTAGTATGTTTGTAACACTCGTTCCTCCTTTGTAACATAGCATTCTTTTATTATTTTTTCAAAATTATTGAAAAAGACAACAAAATCAAATATACCCCAAAAAGAGGAAGGGAAAAGTATTTTCTTTTTATTGGCATCACAATGAGTCACCCTTGGACAAAGCACATCCTTTTGTTTGTTCTTCAATCTCCGGGATTTAATATGACCTTAGGAAGTTGTTCTCGCTACATAGAGTTGTGTCCTCCTACGTTTGGTTATTCTTCCCAAACATATGGAGAGTTTGTGTTGCCTCTTGAATCGTGAGCTTATGTCAATGCCATGTTGCCTGAGTCTCATCATTTGTTGTGATATTGTCCAAGGGAAGTTTTTACCAACCCTGAGTCGGCCCCTCTGCAGTTTGTCTCTTTCCCTCATGCCCGACCATCCTGAAAGTCCAATCATGTCTTTGTTCAAAATCAATGAAGCCTTCAGTATGATCATCAAGATCCTCTAGTCCATGCCCAATGAGCCATCGAAGACCTATGGGTAGTGAATTCGTACACTCATATTACACTCCTACCCAAGTTTTGAAGATTTTGAAGTTGTTGCTCGAGCTCTGAAGACCTCACCTCCAACCATCAGGCCTTATCAGCTTCTAGAAGATGGATACTATACATGTATATCTTTTCGATTTTGAGATGTAGATACACTGTGTATTTCTCGTGGCTACACTTTATATATTTATATGACATGGATCTTCAGTGTATTTGATTGACAACCATGATTTTATTTCATCCCGAGCATGGGTATGCTTGCCTCGGTGAGACAATTGTTATTTTATAGATGGCACCTCCCAAATTCTGGTCACTAGGCTCACTGGTTTGGTACGTTGATAAACATTAATAATGTATTTCAACCATCAGATGCTCTTCTGACCTCACACATTAGGGGGCATATTTTATAACCCTAATTTTCACCAGACATGCTTACCTTGCATCAGGCCATCTCATATTCCTTCTTTGCCAATCTAGTACTGAACAACTCTTCTTAAAAACACCCTTTTTAAAGGCACACACACCCTACTCCACTACAGCCTATGTACACACTCTAGCTGATCCACTACAACCCACGTGTACACTCTAGCTGGCCCACTAAAGCTCGTGTGTGCCTACAAAAGCATAAAAAATGGAAAGTTGTTGATGGAACACACAGTTTTGGGTAAGTTAACTAAACCTTTCCACCATGCATGGCCAGTCACTCAACCAAATACCTATCTCTTTCTAGCCTATAAAAGAAGGGGTAGGGGTCCCATTTGAAAGGAGGAAAATCATACTAAAGAAACTCTACCCGAATTAGCATTCCCCTTGCCTCAAACTTTTGCAACTATTGTGTGAAGACAAGCATATACAAAAGTAGTTGGAGCACAGTTGAAGAGGAGCCTAGGACCATATTTTAGGAGCAGTGGTTGATCTCACTATTGTAAGGTATTCTTGTGAGATTAATAAAAGAAGTAATTTTCCCATCCCACCATATGAGGTTTTCATTGTCTGAATATGGATTATATGTTGATTAAATCTCTAACCCATTAGTTCATAGATCAAATGCATGTGGAGTTTTTCATTTGTCTTTTGTGAATGCAGGTCAGCATTGGGAGGAGAGTTGCAGTCGAAGAGAGACCAAGCATGAAAAAGGATCGACATCAAACATGGAAAATAAGGTACGTCAACTTGATCTTTTTAACCTTGTATTTGCATATGAATAATGGGGTTTAGGCATGGGATGATGGTATAAAGTAGGAAGATTTAGGTCATTTCTGCATGCATGATAAAACCCTTAGTGCTAGTCTGTAGGAGGGATTTCCCACCCACAACAGGGTGTGTGTGTGTGTGTTGAAGGAAAATATCATGAGGAAATGGAAGGGATGATTCCCTACATTAATGGATGGCATTCTTGGTAAGCCCATTGGCATACACTAGTGTTCCTTGCCCAAGAAGATTCAAATCAAGCACCTACTGGCATGTAACTATCCAAAGCCTAACAACATTGGGAACAATTGATTGAATTAACCCATTCAGATATATGTTTGTGTATCTGTGTGGATAATCAATTAATTAAAAAGATATGAAATAAAAGACACGACCAATTATGACCCCCCGGATGGGGTGTTAGTGAGGGCCAGCTGGTGCAGGCAGGAGCATGGCGGGTGCCAATGAGGCACGGAGCCACGTGACAGGCCCGTGCCTCCGTCCTCCACCCTCTGGGAGTTTTAATGAGTCCTAATAGCGATGGGAAGGCGTGTTTATTGCAACTTCCCTCCGCATTTTGAAATGGCTCTGGTGTTATTCTACGGCGTTATTCTCTGGTGTCATTATTTCTGTCGGTGGCTAGCAGAGCTTCCTCCCCCATGGCCATGGCCAGCACTTAATTGTACACATTGGTCCCTGGAGGCTCCCCACTGCGACCATCTCTGCGACCTTAGCTATGTGCATTCGATGCCGAAGCACAGGCGGCGTCTGAGAGGGAAACCACAGCGGGGTTCTCCCTGGAGACCTCGACGACCCTCTTTCTTCTCGCACAATATGTCTCCTTCTACACCTTCCCTTCGCCTCCAGGAGGCGCAGCCCAACCACCCTCCTCCAGCTCCGTTGAATGCACACTTAAATGCCCTGGAAGTGATTCCACGATCGCCTTGTTCTTCTCTGCGTTTAATCCTTTCTCCTTCTGGGATGGAACTGCACTCCTCTCAGTGCTTGGCCTTTCCACGTACCCTGGGTGAAGAGCCACCACCTCTGACGTGGGCACCTGGGAGCTCTAGGATCCCATCCTTTGATGCAACCATGGGCGAGCAGGTAAAAGATAAATTGGCCATTCTCTACGGCCTTGTTTTCGAGCTTCGCCAGGGCGTCGAGGAACTACAATTCCGACTGCAGCTTTTGAATGATAAGGTCACACTCTTCCTCCAGCTCCTCTCCTCGTTGCACGAGGCCTTTCTCTCGACCCTGGAAGAAGCAACCTTCAAGCAGGCACCCGACGCAGATACAGCAGATGGTAAGGAAAAGGAGAGCGCGACTTCGACACGGGGACATGGCGCAGCTACCACGACTGGAGATGTGGTCATGTAGGATGCAGCGGGGCCATCCTTAACGATAACTGGTAGTGCAGCCATGGATGAGGACGACACGGTGAGGCATGACTGTGGGGCTGAGAAGAAGGAGGAGGTTGAGGAGGAATGGGGCGACGGGACGATAATTGTGGAAGAGGAACCTTGGACAGGCGACCTCAATGCCACCTGGCCAGGTTACGTGTCAAGTGTCTAGTTTATGTGTGTTTAGATGTCAGGTCAACTGGTTGCTGCTTTAGATGGAGGTCCACCTTGTTTTTAGGAATTACACTGCATGGTTTAATACTTTGTTTAAGTTGACTTAGATGCTAACTGGGCTGGTTTCCCCTCTGTTGGGGCAGCCCAGTAATTTCAGTAGACCAAATGCTATGTTTTGTAACTCTTTTTTGCCTCTGGCAGGTTCCTGATATAATATATTTCTTACTTACAAAAAAAAAAAAGACACGACCAATTAATTAATAATCTACCATCTAAAATAATTAAATAATAAGATATCAAATAACATATATTTCATTAAATAATAAAACATCCAACGAAATTGAGTCAATTAGCTCTAGATTGGGTGGTTAATATCAAAAGTTGTTATCCTCCCCACCCATGTTCAAAACTTTTCTATGTCATATTTCCCCTTGTAGTTTGATTTGGGTTGGAAAGGTACCAACAATGTCACTCACACTCAAGTGATTGAGGATGGGATAAAATATTCCAAACATTTATCCCAAGGGGGTTAGCTCAACCAATGGTCACCAATGTTGTTAAGCACAGTTCCAACAAGTTCTTAATTCCCCCTAGGTGAGGCACACTAGTATACACGGAAATTGTAACTAAGGATAGCATCCATGAGCTCCAACAAGTTCTTAATTCCCCCTAGGTGAGTCTCACTAGTATACACCAAAATTTTTACTAAGGATGTCATCCATAAATGTGGGGAATCATCCCTTCAATTCCCCCATGAGGATTTCCTTCGACTTTGTGTGTGTGTCCAATGATATTATCTATATGTTACTATTTTATGCTAAGTGACCAAGAATATCATATTATTAGTTGTATTTGAAAAGTAGTCTCAACATTAGTGTAATACTTTTGTTTTCCACCATAGGCCTTGCAAGGATGCTGGTAGATGTTATGAGGATGAAATTACATAATTGAGAAAAAAAAAAAGAAAAAACTATTTCATCACAATTTCATAATTATTAAATAACAATTATTTCATAATTGAGAAAAAATCTCATAATGGGTTGGAAAAATATCATAATTGAGCATGGAACTTGTGCGTGACTTTTAATTGCCTAGTTCACATAACATGAAGCCTATCCTAGGTTGGAAAAAGATCATAATTGATAATGGAACTTGTGCATGACTTGTATCCACCCACTTCACATGCCATGAATCCTATTGTCAAGCTCCTCAAAGATTCTATAAGAATGAGCCAAGTTAATGGAAGAGGGAATCTAAAAGGAGAGAAGAATCCTTATGATATTGAGAAAAATTGGAATCCTTTAGTCTTATTCTTGTTGATTAGAGTAGGATGTTGGGCATCAACACACGTGAGAGTATAATCCTAGGTGAGATAGTTCATTATTTTATTGTCGTGATATGTAGATTCATCTCATTTCTTCCAACCAAGAAAGGGTGGACAAGTAGGATCTCAAGGAACTAGGATCTTGGAGTGCAACAAGAGACTCAAGGCAATCTATACTTTTTGTAACTCACTTTATTAATATAAACCTATGTTATTTCCCCCCTCCAAACATTGTTTAAATTGTTGATGTGATGTTTATGATTTGTGTTTCATAGATTCGGTATTACTTAAGGTATTAGATTAGATCTATTTACATGAAATTATATTTTGTATGCCATACGATTTGACAAGGGTTGTTACTTGTCTTTTGTGCAAGTAGCATGTCAAAGAGGTTCCATAAGAGTTATATCTTCAGAGCTTCTTCATAAGGATACAATTGCACAACCTTCGAAAAAGTTAAATTATCCTCCTTATCAATTCTTTAGAATAACTTTTTTCTATTAATTAGATCTAGGTGCAATATATGGCACTCTATCCTATGGTTTGTGACTAAATATAATAAGGTTAGTGGGAGGGATTGTCTATTTGTAGACAAGTTTATCTACAATAGAATTGATGACTCCACTAGGGAAAAAATAGGGTGGCAGAATTCATATCAATTTTTATAACATATTGTGTATAATATGAAGAAAATAGTTTTATATCTGATTTCCCCTAAAAAATATAGCCAAATTATATTAAAACAACAACAACAACAACAACAAAGTCTAAATTGAAGTTTGGAAAGTAGATTTATTGTTGATTTAAAATCAATTGTTTTTTGGATTTTCTGATGGTCTTGTGGACTGCAAAGTTGATATATTTTGATAGATTACTTAGATTGCCACTAGACAAAATCCATTAGATAGATAATTTTCTAGGATTTTATTTGACATATTATATGGTATGTTTCTAATTAATATCGAGTGCACTACAACCCTTGCAAATTTACTCTCTCAAACTCTAGAAAGAATTGTGTCTCTTTTGACTTGCGAACACTGACCTTCTCAAAATTGAATTGCATTTCATGTTTTAGATCGAATTGTTCTTTACATTCTTTATTTTTTTTTAATCATAAGTGAAATTAAAAACATAATTGCATTGCATAGTCATTTTTAAGGCATTTTTTATTTCCATTGAAAGTTGCATTGGTTTTGGCTTGAATTCCCCCCATGATCATTATTTGGGAAGTACTTGTGGTACTTGAGGTAGATGTAGAATACCTTTTTTGGATCCCTAGAAGGGTTCCCATATTCAAGAGGGTATTCATCTTCATGAGGGTACTTCTAGCTTAGTGTGACTATTATGTCTGGGTTACTATAACTATCTCTCATATTTTCACTATCCAAATCTTGACGACTTGACATCCCTGTTGAGATCAATTCCCACTTCCAAAATTTCCCTCCCCTTTTCTACGTTCCCAAATTATTTTCTCCCTTTATTTTGCCTCTTCTATACTTACCTGTTTTCCCCATTCCATTTTTCCCTTCTATTCTCCCTTTCTAGTTCTCATACTTAGTCATTTTTCCAAAAAGATAGGTTTGTGGGTTCTGGAGTTGGAAGACTTGTGGATCCTCATCTCCATCCATACCCTCACATCATGAGTCTAACCAACCGTAACGCTATCCTATACTTAGTCGATTTTGCAATCACGGGTTCTCGGGTTGATGGGGTCAAGCTTTCATATCCCATGTTCTGTGATATACGTTTTTCATACAAAAGGTATGCGATCTACATTTTGACCATTGGACCCCCCCCACCCTCGCTCCTAAGTATCTCATCTCTCCTTTGTTAATCCCAACCAACCGCATTTCAACACTTAGTCATTTTTCGACCTTCTGCAGTCATGGGTTCCCGAGTTCTCAAAAATATCAAATCTTATTTCACTCACGTCTATCCCCGCCACCTTCGTGCATTTCCCAATACGCATTTGGTATGATACAAATCTAACAACTCATTGTGCAAGTTTCATAAATATTGTCATTAATAATCAAATGGCTCAAGGAGATCTCCTATTAAAACACATAAAAACAGGGTTCGGAGAGGATTATATTATCCCTCTCACGCATTCATTTTAAACATTATCTGGAGCAAAGGAATGTTTCCATCAACTTATGGCAGCAACTCGACAATAGTTTTGTGGAGACACATTGAACATTTTCGGTCATGAGGACCAGAACTTTTAGTGGTCCAGAGCATATTCTTACTATGCATCCTATTCTTCCCAGAAGAAAGTAATCTCAACATATGGAATTTCTCATGCAAGTTGTGTCCCAGAGGTTTTTGACTATAAGGATTTGGATTCCTAATGCATCGAGAGATATATTCCAAGTCAGTGGATCGTTCAATTGTGGGACCATTCCCCTATCTCTCTTTTGCCTTAGGTATTTCGTAAGATATTGAGACTTCCCGAGCCAACACTTATGTTCAAGGGTGAGTATTGCAAAGAATTATTAAACAAGTAGGACAATGGGTTGGACCTCTTACCTGAGTTCCTAGAGAACCCAATGGTCGTCCCTAAGGACATCACGAGATTGCAGGTTGGTTCATTTAAAAGTACTTTCTAGTAAATTGCTTGGTTGTTCGTGAGGGTAAGAGGACAAGAAACTACAATCAATATTTCCCGCATGATTATTTACATTTTATACTTTACGGTTAAGGACCATGCCATCCTCGATTGGGGAAAGTTGATTTCCATTGAAATATCTTCCCAATTGTCACAATACAAGAAGGAGAAGAAATTATTTATGTCATCTTATTTGGTTTTCACGATAGCACATTGTTGTCAGTTTCTAAGATTATCTGCGTGTAAGAAGGTAAACTATGAATTTGACCTGGTAACCTTTTGGTATCAAACATTATGGAGGCACAAATCCTCCCAACATTTTTATGAAGTTTTAATGATTTTGTCTCAGTTTTTAAAGGTTTATGTTTGGAAGGGAAACTCCCCAAATGTCTGACCAAGTGAGTAAGTTCCTAGATAGTAAGGAGACACTTGAACAAATGGCAGGCACTCTTTCTCGTGACACTGGTGACCTAGAAACAATACTCAACACCAATGAATCATACAAACAAAAAGGAAAAGGTCCCGATGAGACGAGTTCCCAATCCCCAACTGTCACTCCAAAGAGGAAAACATTTCAGAGCAGTGATCCAATGGCCCACCAAATTAATAAAGTATGCACAATTCTTCAGGCAGAGGAGGAGATAAGAACCCTCCTTCGGAAAAAATTAAAAGTTCCCATAAACTTCCATTAATGAAGAAAAGAAAAAAAATTGTGCAGGAAGAGGAGGGACCTCAAGCCAAAAGAAACATCCATGACCTCTCCCTTAAGAATATGGAACTCGAGATTGACATTAAAAAGTGTTCCCAAATTTTGATCAACTAGAGGACACGGCTCACCAGAATCCTCTGATGGAAATAATTGAGAGAAAGACCTTCGATGAAGAAGAGTCTTTTGTATTTCAGAGTGTTGTTTTTTACAGCAATCCAAAAATTTTATTATTGAGAAAAGATATGTAAATAATAAAAAGGGGAAATATCGCTCAAAGGTTAACCTACGGAACATGTGACCTTCCCAAATTTCCCAAATTCATCGAGAAACTAGAGTTTCTCTAGACAATTCTATTGGAGGCCTTGAAGCAAAGAACACCAAGTTAAAGGAAATATTCAAAGAATTGGAAGAAGCTTTAATTCCCCTTCTAGTACTTGCTAGTCCTTTAGAAATAATTAGTCCTACCACACCTGAATCAAAATTGAAAGGATATTCTAGCCTATTCACATCGGTCAGGGGATATGTGGAGAAGAACATAAAGAAAATAATGGAATTAATTGTAGAGGCTTGGGAGATGTCAAAGAACAAGGTCTCTTTTGGAACAAGGGAACATGCCTTCCATGAATATTTGCAGGCAGATCTAAAAAATGAAGAAGGTTTTTACCTTGATGTGGTCATTCCCTTCAGTTTTAAAGTTACCAGTATGAAAGAGTTGAGAAGAAGAGAGGAGGATATCCCTTCTTTGAACCAAATAAAAAAACTAAACACATGTTGGAAGGAAAAGATTAAAAACTTGAATATCATTGTCCAAGCATGCAACCAAGCCATAACAAGGAGAGAAGAATCAATCAAAAGGTTGACTGAGATAGACCTAGATGTGAGCACCAATGAGGGCCAAGACCCCAAATTTATTCTCAACTCATTGTTCCTAACCAAGAAATCCTTTGATGAACAAGTTGATATCTTTAAAGGGTTATCATTTGAAAATTTCTATGGCATTCTTGAGTATAATGAAGATGACGTAGATAACTGGCTAGTGGATTACTCAATAAAAAATAAATATATTGAAGAAGCTTTGTGTAATATTTCCATTGATCTAAGGGACTTGGAGGGAGATATTTTCAATATAAAAATCCATCATTAAATCAATTTGGCTCCAATGAGAAGCTACATTGAAGAGTTGTTTAAAAAAGCTATCGAAAAACTGACCGATGAAGGGAAAAAGGCAGTTGAGATGATTTTGTAACCATCAATGAAAGAAATAAAAGTACATCAACCAGAAAGTGAAAAAGGAGATATACCATCATAGTAATTTCATACTAGTCAAATCCTTCTTTCTTTATCAAGTCCTTCATCTAGTTACTCCACCTCTTTAAATAGAAAGGTTTAACCAAAGACTGATAATTTCCTTTTTCTTCTTACCAGGTCATGTTGTCTTTCGCCGCCAACTTTCTTCCTTATACAAACTTCATTCTTATATATATATTCTTTATGGTCCATGGGAGCCCCAATCCTAGTCTTTATGACAAAAGCATTTACATTTCAAAGAATATGTAATAAACTATATAGTTTTTAGAAATTTCAAGAGAGCTTTTTGGAAACAATCTCGATTGTACTTTGTAACCCAATTTTCTGAATATAAAGTATTTGAGGTTGATCTATCATTATCTTTGTTTGGGATACCCATGGATCACTCTGTCAAAGTTCTCTTATGCATGCAAATCATTTTCTTTTATTTTTTATGTGATCAGAAATATTCAGCCCAACTATGATGGATGTGAGGAAATTTTGTTTATTTATTTTAAATGTGTGAATGTGTGTGGTTTCTGGTCCATTATTAGGAACTTTATTTAAAGAAAATAAAAACATTTTCCATTTTTTCATCTTTATCTTTTCTTTGATTACCATGACAGACTTCTCTAAAAGTCCCACAGTATGAAGACCTAGAGTCCCACAAAATTCATAACGGAGGAATACCACCTCTATAAAAATGCAGGGGGTTTTATATCCTCATGAGGTTTCCCTTTTGGTCCTAACAGATTCAAGCGTCAACAAACCCCCAATATTTTTGGTTTTTGGAAGGCCCATTTGATCAGAATGTTGTAACTTGAGATGGTTTCTGACAATTCATAAACCATCCCAAGAAATCATTGAGCTAATCTTCAGTTCACAAGTTGGCTCTTGGACAAGAGGGGGCTCCATCATAAGATTTAAAATTATTGGCTACCCACTTTCACTAAGCAACAGATTACCTCAGTAATCTCTGGTTGCTATATTTGATGGTGAAGAATAGAATAAACTAGGTAAGCAGGGTTTAAGGATGAATGGTAGTTGAATGGAATAACTATAATCCTCTCATATTAGCAGCTTAATCCATTGGGAATGGAGTCTCACTAAACATAGCATAATTGTTGATAACAAAAGGCAGAAGAAGATGAGAAAACATAAATCTCAAAAAATATAGAGGGAAAAATCAGTCTCTATAAACCTGAGATGAAGAAAATAGTTCTGCTAGGAATTTAAATAAATCCAACAAAATAAAAGAGTTCTTGGGCCAAGAATAAAACACTCACAAAATGACTTGCAATCAATATATGATGTACATTTGTGGTGGTTGTATAAAATTAATGTTTTTAACATATACAAATATGACTGTAAATTGTGGATTAAATAAGAAGAACAAAGATGGAAATTAGAGAATATTAAAACAAAAAAATCAAGAAGAAACAAGGCTCGACTAAGAATGAGCCATAAATCCTTGAATTAATTCATCATGTCAGAGGAAATTACAATTTCCATGTGGGATTCATAAAAAAGACATAGTCACACTGCCCAATTCTCCTAACCTACTCCTCATGTAAATTTCTTCAATGACTAATTTTATTCCCTTTGAATGGTAAGTCGATGCCTTCAAACATGGAAATAGTTGCTCAAATGATTCCTTGAAATGTGAATCTTATTTTCTGAAATAGAATTATGGTTGAAGATGATTATGGATCTCTTGAAACCTCAACTCCATATGATGTCCCATTTCTCTGAAAAATAGGAGTTTTTTTCTATCATTAAGTCTCTAATATTCTCTTGTTTCCACCTTGCCTGCCAACAATCTCTCTAGTTTGATTAGACACCTGTCCTCAAATAAATGTTCGAGATTGCATTTTGTAATTGATAATTGTTGGTATATTTTTTTACAATCCTATCAAGTTGCATTCACACATAATGTCTTGATATACCACTCCCTAACATAACCAAAATAGATGGTACAATGCTTTGTGTCTATTAAACTACTCAATTAAATTTATGCTCAATAGTAACTCTTTGGAAAGAAACAAAAATATATTCTTGTATTTTTCGATCCTTAGTGTATAAGTTCCATCAAAAGGATATAAATAAATAACAAGAATTGAATGAGAATTTCCTTGAACAAACCATGATGTTAATTTTATCACCACTCCATTCATATTGTTGATGTAGTTCCAGATGACAATTCACTTGAATCATATGTGTCCATCCTTCAAATGCATTTAAAAATTAAGCTCAACCCTTGAAGTATACAAACACTATATTAAAAAAAAACATCATTTGGAGAAGGCATTGAGCACACTAATGAAGCACATTCTTCCCAAACTTTGAGAAAAACAATACAAATATGTTAGACAACTGAGAGGGGGGGTGAATCAGTTGTTATTGTGCTTAAACAATTATACCCATTTTAAGATCATTAGAGAACACTCAATGATGATAAAAAAAATTCAGGGAAGTAAGAAATAGAGCATACAACATCAATCACACACATGAATTATACAGAAACGAATATTTTTGAGGAAACACATAATTTTCCGTAAAGGGAGAAAACCTCTTCTTCATTGAATGATAGGCAGTCTTTCTATGTTTTGTACATCATCTATTTTTGAGAACCAACTCAATGTGAGCCTACCAACTCTGTTTTACAAGCTGCAACTTGCTGAGAGAACCAACTCTCTGGTTTCTCTAGCACCTACTAGAAGGAAGCACCAACTCCCTAAGTGTTCCAACACCAACTGGATGGAAGCACCAACTTCTTGTCACACAAGCCCCAACCTGTATAACAGATAACAATAGTTCTCCCTTACACCACCCTACCACCCTAGTTTTTCTGGCTGCAACCAGATGGAATCAACAACTCCCTGTGTTCAAGAACCCATTGTTACACATGATTTTTGTCACTCTGGTGATGTCTCTACAAGTGATGTATTTAGGCTCCCACAAGGACTTTTTGCCTGAAAAAAGTGACTGTTGTCTCCTTCCAAAAAACACATTTTTAAGAAAAGTTTGTGGTTTGCCTATATTACAGGATGCGAAAATCCTTCATTCTAGCAGGCAACCCAAAATTAGGGTGTGAACTATTCGCATTCTGCTCTATAGGTAGGGTGAGAACCTGTTTCAAAGATTGGAAAAGAGAAGAGGTCACAAAGGTTCTAGAAGGGAATCTTCTAGAAAATGAGTTGGCATTCGTATGGTTGGCATCCTACTGACTTCTTAGATTTAGTGGGATCATCCTCATATATTTAACCATCTCTCCTTCTCCTATATATTGAAAGGTTTTTCATGTAAAAGGTTAAGCAAGATTGAATGAAGAATTGGTGAAAGAATTGTGTGAAGAATCATGTTTGGACAAAAGCTTGAGGACTCTATTTGGTCTATCAAGTTGTATTGGATATTCTTCACGCAAGTGTAGAGCATGTGTGTGTGTTGGAACCAAGGGTTACTGAAAGGAATATTGCAACATCAAGGTGATTAGGTTGTATCTTCTACTTTCATTTAATATAATACAGCGGCATGTCCCTTTCTCATAAAATCACTCTTATTTTATTGCGTAACTCCTTGATCATATTCATAGGTTGGAATTGAATATACTTTGCTATCTTCACTTTGGTTGGTTTGCGTTTTCTTGGACTTGATTTCACAAGAGCACCAGAGTGAAGCAGAAACAATAGAGACCTAAGGAAGCGATATAAAGGTATGTCTCTCGTTCCTTCTTAGTAGTAGATTCAATGATTGCAACTTAGGGAAAGAGTTGTGTCCTGTCGTGTTTTGTTCTAGATCCAGGTGGAGCCAGGGGGATTTGTTAGTGTCTACACCTACCGATTTATCCGATATTGGCAACTCCACTGGGGATACAACCCATTTTGGTGGTTTTTTCTTGGCCATTTTCTCTTGACCTACCCTTTTTCATTCCCAATCAATCTCTAAGTCTTGAGGAGACCCTCACGGAATCACTGGATCCAAAAGTTCCCTCAAAAGTCCAATCATTTTTTCAAAATTTGCTTGATTACAAACCTTCTCACACTGCACCTTTCTATAGCCTGTGAGAATAACTATGGTTCACACCCTACTATTTAGCTCAGTGTGAACTTCTCGCAAACTTCCTATGTCTAACCTGTGAGAATCCTTGATTCTCGCACTATACCCCACTGTTAGACTGTGAACTCACTTGTAAAAATTTTATATTAAGTATTTTGTGTCTTCAGAAGAACTTCTTTGGCTGGTGATTGAATGTTTCTTGACTTCAAATCTCATGAATGATTAGTTTTCAAAAATCGAAATCTTTTCTTGTTCATTTTTTCTCATTTTTTCTCAATTTTTACCTCTTGACCTTTTCTTAACAAGGGTATAATCTTCGATTTTGAAATTTAAGTGCTTGTTTGGTCGGGATCCTTTGATTGGATTAAAAGTTGAGATTAATTGTCCTTTTCAATTGCTTATTACTTCAAAAATTGTTACCCATGTGCATTTGAAGAGACTGGTCTTATCAATTTGTTATTTTTGTCTTCATTGAAAGATCGATTTGGGTGTTTGTTGTGTATGTATTTTTCGTTGGTTGCTTAGTTTTTCTTAGTTCCATCCCTATTGCTTGGTTTCTAATAAAAATTAAAGACATTTTCGTTTTTTTAAGAAACTTTTTATTCAAAAATAGTGGCATTCCAATATTGAAAGAGAATGAATAGAGAATTTGTATTGTTCATGGTTGTTTGATATTACATTTCAGAGAAGATCATACATCGTAGTTCACATTGTTATAGAAAACTCCTCTTTCCCTCCTGTAAATAGGATTCATCGAACAAAAATTTGTATCACTCATTCCTATTTATGCATTGTTGGGTCAGAGTCTCACACAACATTGGTTTCATTTCCGTCTCCTTTTGAGTAACAACAACCTTTAATAATATTGCGCAATTTTAAAATTCAACTAGTAACTTTTTCTAGGGATCTTTTACACCAACATTAGCTAGGATATAGATTTGGAATAGGCAGTGAGACACACTCTCCAAAGCACAAAACACACAATAGTATCCTGTGATAAGGAGTGTCAAATTTCATTTGCATCATTTTTTCCTGGGAAGCCCTTCTCACACAAGGGTCAAACCTGAGGTCGCATTGAGATTGACAGAGTTACTCACCTTGCTTTGTTGATATTGGTGTAGATATTGCACGTATTACGGGGGTCACTTGAAGGTATACCCATAATTATGAGTGCAAGCCTCTCAAGATGATTTCAAGCTAGATACACTGCCCTTGCGTGTGGATCGGACTGTCGACTGTTCCCCCAGATATTATTGTTGTTGGTGGTAACCTTAGTAGCCTATCTTCTTAGGGTCTTACACAAGGTGACTCTGAAGGGGTAAGTCTTCATGGTACCTTGAATCGACATTGGCTAGAATCACTTGGGCTCCTTGGAGGGTATACCCATGACTGTGTGTGGGAGCTTGCACTAGGGTGTAAGTTCGTTAAGCAGGTCATCAATGTAACTTTTCCACCCTAGCCCATTCCTTTCTTGTCTCAACATTGCGATGTTGGATTTCATCACCAACTCATGAATTCGGAATTAGAAGGTCTTGTTTGCTTGGTTTTGCTTCCTAGATTTTATTATTGCATGTTGTTTGTTTACCCAAGTTGGCCATAGAATTTCTTTCATAAAATTCTAAGTCGATCACAATTGACCCTCCACGCTGTTCATGTAGAATGCAAGGCCTACCACCAGAAGATTTGGAAGGTTCTCAACCCTTTCCTACCAACTCATCGAAGGGCTCTCCTCAACAGAGTGAAGTCCAATACATTTCCACTCCACTAGTGGAAAGAACTAACTCTTTAGAATGGTTCTGAATTAAAAATTCTCGAGAGGACTTTCAACTTCCTCTCGACTCCAAGAGATGTATTGTGCGACTGAATTCTTCCAGAGATATAGTTGTTCAGTCTTCTGGATCACCAATCAGACCTTTCATAGGACCTAAGGGTCAAGATCCTTTTTGGACTACTGATATTTTTAGACGGGATCTCTTTGGCTAAGGAGTAGGTGTTGATATCACTGTCGCACCTGAGCTACCCGAAACATCTGATCCAGACACAGTACCTTTTACTATTGCATACTATTTTCCTGGTAGAGATGCTCCGCCAACTAACCACATCTTGACTATCCCTCTACAAACATTCCATTACACAATGGTCCCAGATACTACAAGTCCTCACATTGGGATTAAAATGGCTAGCCAAGCCCCCATTGGCACACCACTTTTGCCCAGATGCACCCCAACCCTTCTGCCTGGATATCATGCATTGAATGCTTCTATTCCCTCTCCTACACAAATCTCATCCGGGACTCCTGGCATTTCCACTTCTTCTGAGCACCATCTTGTTCCTAGTTTTATCCTGACACTTCCTCGACCCCCTTTCAGAGGACCCCTTCCATCCTCTATCAGAGGCACCAACCATAGTGGCACCATTCCGTCTTTCACACCTAATTACCAGATTCTTGTTGGTGGACAATTTCACCAAGGAGGCCAAGCCTAATCCCCTTTTGTAGGAAAAATCCCAATAGGGACGCAACCCTCGATTGGATGGAAACCCCCACTAACCCCACCCTATGGACAAAACATACCTCCATCCTTGGCCCAGTATTGGAATTATCTTATACAACATAATCCTCACTCGACTAGGGGGAAACAACCTCAAGCTAGATCCATCATAACCCCTAGTACAGGCCAACCATATCCATGCATGTATAATACTATTTGGGGCTCAAACGCTCAACCCCACGACCCTGTTCAAGGGTACAACCCTATGAATTACTTGCCTCCACACCAACAACTGAATCTGCCCAGATCTTTGCATTATATGCAAACTGCTATGGTCCCACTGGTCTACCGACGAGACTCCCTACCCAAAGTTACCAGTACCCACATGTGTATAGATAGTTACCCTTCTTAGCCACCCTATACCTCCATGATCTGTTGAGGATTTTAAATGATCCGATCCATCACTCTCCTCAATGGCCCGCCTTACCGACCAAACTACCATCCAACATCCCTAAATTCGATGGTAAACTGGGAGAGTACCTGAACAATCATGTAATGACTTTTCACCTTTGGTGCTCATCCAACTCCTCGATGGATGACTCTATTCGTTTACGCCTTTTTCAGCGAACCCTCACAGGTTCTGTCATGAAGTGGTATATGGAATTACCATGAGGCTTCTTCATTAACTTCAACACCCTCACTATGGATTTCCTTACCCACTACCAGTTACCAATCCGCTACAAAACGGGAACCAAGATTTTGAGTTCTTTCAAACAAACCAAAGCCACTCATATCTTTGATCACATTCATGAGTGGCGACGAAGACAACGTCTCATCAAACTTGAACTTCCTGATTAGTTGTTGGAAGAGTGGTTCACGAAATCATTCATGAATGACATCACTCGTGACATCACCATGGGTGGAGTTGTCACAGAAGAACAGGCAATCAATCATGCTCAATACCTCAACCTCATTTATTCAAAAATGGGTACTCTTTACGACTTACTCCCTGACACACCTCATCCTTATACTTTCGCTACTTCAACTACTCCTGCTACTTATCATACAGGTGATGGTGTGATTGGCACTTTCCATACCCAACCTCATTCCATCCAAACCTCTAGCAACAACCCCAAACCCATTTCTTCTAATGTTCAAAATGATTTGTCTCCTACCCCTCCCACCAGAAAGACTTCTAAGGTAAACTCTGTTCAATCTACCCCGACCAACAAAAATAAATCCAAAAAGGGAAAGGGTAAGAACAAGGAGCATAAAAATAATCTTCAGTTTGAGAAAACCAAAACACCACCTGTTGATGATAGGGATAAGCGCAAACCCTGATACCCTTGTCTTATCTATGGTGATGATCACTACACTAAGGATTGTCCACGATGAGACGAGGTTACTAAGTTCCTTCAAGGGACCATGAAACCCCCCACTTCGACCGTGTTATCACAACCCTTACCCTCTAATACATCCTATGTCTTAATGTGTACAGGTGATTCAAGGAAGAAAGACATCACACTTACCACTCGAGCCAAAGATTATCCTTCCTCCAAAGAGAAGGTTGATGCAATACCTCCTTGGTTGGTCCAAACATCTCCCACGAATCCACCTACCAATTTTCCTCTTCATCTCAAATGACGGAGCCTAGATACAATTCTTTGTCCTCCCCCAAAGGGTGTTGTTCAAAAATCAGCTTTCAATCCTCATGCACGTGTGTTGATGGGAAAAACTGACCATCCGTCAATTGGGAGAGTGGAACCGGTCCGGGGTTGTCTAAATAACCCAAGCCGTTTGGAATGGACCACCCTGATGAGTTTAACGGCTCCGTTGGCCGCTCTAAGGTTTTCTTGAAAACCAAAGAGAGAATTGATCTGAGCTAAGTAATCTAAAATAAAGGAAACTAGAAACTAATAAAACAAAGAAAAAGAACTAATATATTAAATGCAAACTACTCTAACTATTCTATCTACAAACTATAAATTACTCTTGTAATAACTCAAATCATCTATATAATTATCAGCTACAATATTCCTTATTCACAAATGTACACTATGAACAATCTACAGATTTGATTAAAACCTGCAAAACTCATGTGTTCTCTTCCCTAAGACATCCAAGAATCTCTTTTTTGATTTTTATATTTCATGAAAAAGAAACAAACATTACTGAAATTAAACAATCTAATATAATTACTGAAATTAAACAATCTAATATAAATCTAATTAAGATTATATCTAAATTAAACTACTTTAATCGAAACAGTAAACAACAAATTGTTCGACAACACAGGTATTCCGACAGAGGATGAACACCTTCAGTAACCACTCACATAACCAGATCAAAGATCAACACACCGATGTTTTCACGTGGTAAAACCCCTACGGGGAAACATCCACGGCCCCAGCCAACGCGGCCACTTGGAGCAGTTTATTAATGCAAA
>ML787851.1:1011142-1030902 GCA_009831015.1 Picea engelmannii | reverse complement strand
TCGGGAACATATCGTGACCGTCGGATTTCCTAACTACAAATGCATACTAATGCATACTAAAGAAACACACTTTTACCTAACGACATATTAGACCAAGTAGATCTTAACTAACTCCTAAGTGTCTAAATATCCTAACACAAACTAATTGACCTAGAAACGCTCTAAGTCTGCCCTGTGTATGATGACTTCTTAAGTTGGTTGGAGGAAGAAATTCACACCGTTTAGTCCTTAAGATTTTCATAAACGATCAAATATGCTGCTCCTTGAAGTGTTTTACAGGACAAACAAGACATAAAAGAAAATCATAACAATCTTCTGATGATAAATCTCTGCAATAAGGGAAACCTATTAGGCAGAAAACTTATATAACAATTCAATTTATGAAGAAGACAAAGCTATCATTCACAAAATGAATCAACAATTGTTATGTCTTTTATCTATTTGGAAGAGACAAGATACGGATCACAGTAGTAAAATTATATCATTTTCATTTGATTTAGATAGCTAAAGTAGTCATAAACCATAAACAAAGTGATATACAAAACTTGAAACAAAGTGTTGATATATTGAAAAGCAAAAGCTATGACAAAACATCAATTCTGCTCCAGTTTGTATCAGAATTACATATCCTTGTTCTCCCACAACTGAGGATGATGATTATTACAAAAATCATAAGTATATATAAGACTCTTCACAAGGTAAAACTTCCTTTTGGATAATATCAAAATAAAATACATAATCTGGGAAAAATCCCCAAAATCTTCTAAACTAAGCAAATAAAATGCAAGTGAAATCTTTTAAATATCTGCTAACTGCTCATGAACTCCACTGCAAATTCGAATTGACCTGCAATAGACCAAAAATATTAAATTAGAAATATATTTTCATTAAGAAAACAATAAAAATTGACTCCACAGACTTAGCTACAGAATCATCTGATTCTGTAGCTAGTCAAAATAGCATACAGAATCAAAATAAAAATTAAATCAAATCTTTTTAAAAGGAATCAAATCCAAGTTTATTTCTAATAATCATTCAAAACGAATCACTGATGATTCAAATAAGTTTATCATTTTAATTAAACAAAATCAAAAGTGATGCAATCGAAACAGGGTAAGAATGCTCTGTTTTTCAGTTGCCATAAAATCTGGTCAAACCACAACAGGACTGTTCCATATTAAAACAAAATTGATAGCAAATCATATCATATGTGATTCACTCGTTATAGCTATCACGATATAACAACATATTCATATTGTTCAATACAGTCAATTTCATTTTTCAAATCAAATTCGTAACTGAATATTCATTGCCAATCCAACCAAAAACAGAGTCGTTCTAACAGCAAACTAAAACGAATTAACAAGTTGGGTTTTAGCGTGACTGTTATGAATTGAATCCATTCATGATTTGGGCGAATTTGTATAGAATCATTTTAATAACAATCCAAACTGTATTCGAGTTGTTTGAAAACCACTTGTTACCAATCAAAGCATATGCATCATAACCAAATCAAATTGAAATGTGGTTGCGTTTAAAATTGCAGTATGAGAAACAACTTGTGCCCGGAATAGATGCAAATGACTTCACTTGACAGCAGAGTATCTATTTTGGCTAAATAAATCAAATTAAATCCACACCACTAACCATTACAATCTAGTAAAAATCTATTGACAAATCAAATCGAAAATCTTTCTATTTTTATCAAAATGAAACTATTATATCAATCCTGGTGACTCACAAAATTAGAAATGATGTTGAGATACATACCAGGGTAGAAAGAAAATGCTTCTTCTGACAGACTACTTGATGAATCTGTAGATTGATCAAGGGTTTCAAAAAGAAGTTGAAGCACAAGGTTGAACAGGCAGAAGGGATATGAAGCACAGGTCTAGAGAAATGATAAGCATTCTGGCAAATGCTCACAGATTCAAAACGCATGTTCCAGCCACTGAAAAATTGACCTGTAAAATGAGAGCTAGATCTCTATATCCACTCAATTTCTGAGGAAACCGCTTGTGATGAGGGTAAAGGGGCTAAAAATGGTTCTGGGTTTTCAACCATTCAATCTGATTCAACACCATTTGCCCATAATCGCTCACGCAAAAACGTGACTCTGGGGGCAACTACGGGGCATTCTTTTCTGGCAAAATGAAACCAACACCAATTCTGAACACCAGTGGGGTTCAATTCGCCCTTCAGGAGCTAGGAGATAACACACCGAGAGCTGGGCTAAGGGACAAGGTTTTGAACAGAGTAGGTTTAGAGATTTTCCCAAAAATCAACAAAGATAACCCTGGTAAGGAGGTAGGCATTGATGCAAAGTGTGTGAGGGTGATAGAGCTTACTTCTGCCATGCATAAGAGTTATTGCCAATAGTACCACCGCCAATTTCATACCTATTCAACCCATCATATAATAGTTTGACCATTATGTGAATTAGCCGACCAATGAAACCAATGGTGAGTTATAAACCAACGCGCATAATCAATATTACACCATAGTTTTAAGCCATAAATCATTCAATTTGAAACCAAAATCAAATAATCAACCATGCGCCGATGTATTGCAACAGCTCATATTCATAATTTAACCAATGTACAAATGGTTTTTTATATAATCAAAACATCAATAGTTATGAAAACATAAACATAGGCATCAAATTACAAAGATATATATAAAAATTTTAATCATAACACCCATGTATCTTATGAAACCAAAGGTTAAATGAATGCAAATCCAAATGCATTGCAAACCAAGCCACATAATAAATCGAAGCATGAGTAATGAGTATAGATCGAAAGATTCGCCAACTAGGTAAAATGATAAGTAAGATGTAAGCGCAAAGGGCATATCAGTCAGAAGGATGACAATAGTTCAAACAATGATTCTAATGTGACTTTGAAGGACTAAGTTTTCACGCTTACAGTCGTGAAAAAAAAACGAAGATAGGCGTGCAAAAAGGCACAAAGAATAAAAGCGTCGTTCATTTGAAAATTGTGACGAAAAATCAATGTTTGTGAAACATTGGTGTAGGCAGCTTATGAGACAATGAAAAATGTGAATTAGCTGCCAACAACGTGCTGTCGAGAACTACATTATTGTTGAAGATCTCGCCCAAGCACTGTCCACGATGCCAGCCCTTGAATTCCTTCAGACTTGTCCTATACAACAGAAGGCACTGTTGAAAGATATTGGTGGAATTGACCCTACGGATGCAAATTTAATAATTTTTGACTTGGAAGATCACATTCCAAGGTTACCCCCTCAACTCGCATTCCAAATATAAGTTATTGTCTCTGACAAAAAAAATTGTAGAAAAGGTATTGATGAGGGTGCCTCGACGTGTGTCATGTCTATTACCTGCTGGAAAGCCATCATCTATCCTCCTTTGACTAAATCCCACAACATGCTCAAAGCATTCAATGGCCCTAGTTTTAATCCTTACGATGTCCTCCCTTCATTGCATATTATGTTAGAAGGAAAAATGGTCAACGTTGAAGTGGAGGTCTTTGATGCTCCTCTCGATTACAACTTTCTACTTGGCCGTAGTTGGATTGATTCCTTGCATGTAGTTGTGTCCACTCTTTTCCATGTCATGAATTTCCCACATCAAGGAAAAGTAGTTACCGTAGAGAAATTGTCCTTCTTTCACTCTGATGCATGTACCAGCAACGTACCTTTCATTGCAAAACCCCCCCTATATATGAGAACCTCAGTGTGGGTCTTCTTAAAGATTCTCTTTGATGGGTACTTTCCCCATCCCACCACCCGATGTTCCACACCCATTTGTCGCATCGATCAACATGATCTCCACCTCTGTTCATGGAACCCTTGCGTCTTATGACCCGTGGATGGTACCCAACCCCAACGATCATCTTCGTTATGGTGATGAAATGCCTTTGAGTATGGTCGAATCCGCTTATCAAGCCATTCAATCAGAAACCTCCTCTCTTGGTAATTTATCTCCACATCCATTCCACATCATTTTTCCTACAGACACGATGATTACATCTATTATGTCCATGGAAGATACCCCTTGGGATGATGGACATCATCATTCCATCCTCTTCCTGGAACAACGCACCATCGAGGGTTACCAACGAATCTCGACCCCATCGACCGTTGTCATCATTTCTACCATTCCCGAGTCTACACATGATATGTTCTATGAAGGGAACTTAAGTAATATCTCACCCACCATCCCCCTCGACATATCCATAAAACCTAGAGTTGTCGAAAATGTGCATATCGGAGCTTCGTGTTCCCATGACGAAGTTGTCACCTACAAGTCTCTTTTCCAACAATTTTTTGATATCTTCGCATGGAGCTATGAAGAAATGTCTAGGATTGACCCCAACATTGTGGTACATGAGATTAAGACATACCCGGGTGCTAATCCCATCCGGCAACGACTTCGTCCAGTCCACCCACGTAAAGCAACTACTATCAAGATTGAAGTTGAGAAACTTCTCAAAGCTGGCTTTATTTACGCTGTGGCTCTAACTGACTGGGTTTCCAATATTGTTCCGATTGACAAGAAACAAGGCACAATCTGTGTGTGTGTTGATTATAGGGACATTAACAAAGCTTATCCTAAAGACAACTTTCCTACCCCCTTCGTTGACCAGATCATCGACGATTGTGCCGAAAGTGAAATCTTCTCTCTGATGGATGGTTTCTTCGGATATATTCAAATCAACATCATACCCATGGACCAACAAAAGACCGATTTTATTTGTCCCTGGGGCACTTTCTCCTACCGGAAACTTCCATTCGGTTTAAAGAATGTTGACACAATTATTCAATGTGTTATGTCTTACACCTTTCATGATATAAAGCACGTCGTGAAGCCATATCTAGATTACTTACTCGCTCATTCCATGCATCGTGTAGATCATCCAATACACCTTCACGCCATTTTCCTTCTATGTCAGTTTTACCATATATGATTGAATCCCCACAAATGCGTTTTTTGCGTAGAATCCAGCCGACTTCTAGGCTTTATTGTTTCACATCAAGGGATCATGGTATATCCTTTGAAGGTCGAGGTGATTCTCAATCTCCCTCCTCCTTCCTCACTTCACCAGTTACAAAGTTTGCAAGGGAAGGCAAACTTTCTCCGTCGTTTCATCCCAAACTATGCTGAGCTAACTCTTGGATTTACGCGACTACTCAAGAAAGGTTCTGAGTTCATATGGGATACCACTGCCAACAAAGATTTCGAAGCTTTGAAACTATCTTTGACACATACCCCACTACTCTTCCCACTTGATTACAATCGGGATTATTTCCTTTACCTCGCAGCTTTGGACTATACCATCGCTATGGTTATCATCCAGGAGGATGATTCTCATGATGAACATGTCATATATTACTTGAGTCGGAGTCTCACGACTATCGAAACCAAGTATTTACATGTTGAAAAACTAGCCTTGGTAGTCGTCCAATATGTTCAACGTTTTTGACACTATATCCTTTCTCGCAAGACTACGGTAATTTCTAACTGCAACCCTATGCAACACATTCTTACATGCCAATTTCTAGGGGGAAAATAGTCCAAATGGATCATAATACTCCAGGAGTTTGACTTAGAATTCGAATGCACTAAGTCCAAGAAATCCTTGGTGTTTGCCGAGTTGATATGTGACCTTCCCTGCTCTGAGATGGAAAAGGTAGTAGCAGATTCATTACTCGATGAATCCCTTTTCCTGATTAGTTCCAATGGCCTTTGGTACGAAGATATCATCATATATCTCCAAACCTAGACTTTTAGGCCCAATTTTTCTAGCACTGACCATCATCAAATACGCTACCAAGCCCATCAGTATATTATCCTCAGTGATACTCTTTATCATCATGGGATTGAATCCGTTTTTCGACATTGCCTCACATTTGATGAAGCTGAGAAAGCCCTAAATGATTACCATTCTAGAGCCTATGGTGGTCACATGTCTGGGTATGAAACTTCCCAGAAGATCTTACGAGTAGGGTATTTTTGGCCTTCTTTATTAAATGATTGTATAATTGCCGTCCAAAAATTCCACACTTGCCAAACCTACAACAATGAAATATGATCACACCCTGCTCCTCTACACCCTGTGATCTCCATCGATCCTTTTATGAAATGGGGTATCAATTTCATGACATGTCACCATCACTCGGCTTGGGGGAATGGATACATTATTGTAGTCATAGATTATTTTATGAAATGGGCCGAGGCGATGCCAACATTCGAAAATACTTAAAGGAATACAACATTATTTATATTCAATCACATCATTTCTCAATTTGGTGTTCCTCAAGATATCGTTACTAACCACGGTAGCCACTTTAGAAACTTCATGATGTCCGAACTCACTGAAAATTTGGGTCTTCTCCGTGACAAATCAACACCCTATTACCCACAAGCCAACGACCAAGTTGAAGTAATAAACAAAATCCTCATTACCATGCTTTGACAAATGATAGGGATTCACAAAATGAGTTGGCACACGATGTTGTTTTCAACATTGTGGGCTTACTGGACATTCGTTAATTTTGCTACCAGGTTTACAACATTCTAGTTAATCTATGGTCTAGACGCCATCTTGTGGATTGAATGTGAGATACCCACCCTAAAACTAGCCACCAAACTTCTCCTAAACACTTCTGTCGAAGAAGAACGTCTGTTGTATCTCATGCAATTAGACGAAACTTGTCACGATGCCACCCTAGTTATAGAAGCCCAGAAGAAATGCGTCAAAGCCCAATATGACAAACATGTCAAGCCATGTGTTTTCTTTGAAGGTGATCTGGTTCTCCTTTATGAATAAGATTGGGATATGCTAGGAGCCGAAAAATTTGAAGCTATGTGGCGAGGTCCTTATATCGTCAGACGAGTTTTGGAGAAAGGAGCTTATGAGTTAGTGGACTACGATAGTATCCCTTTGAGTGAACATAGAAATGGGTTATACTTAAAGAAATATTATGCTTAAGACCACCTGTGCATGAGTGGTTGTATTTTATTGTATCATACTTTTTGTTACTTTAGTATGCTTTTTTCGTTATTTGGTCTCTGCCCTCGACTGCTTATCTTGTGTTGTGCTTGGTTTCCAGATGTCAGAGTCTTCGCCACCCCACATTGGCTTCGCCAATGGAACTAACCATAGTACTCAAAACCTTGCTTCTACTGCATGGAAAATTTACGCCCCTACAAACGAACTTATCAGTCTACGAGGTGTGTGTCTTGGTCATGCGACCAATAATATTGCAAAATATAGAATTGTCATTGAATTGTTGATTGATTCTATTTCTCTTGATATCTGCCACCTAGTTATACGACTCGATTCACAGCTAGTAGTACTACAGTTAAGTAACATCTATGCTATCCGAAGTCCTACTTTATTACAGTTATATTTACGAATTCTCCTCTTGGAACGTTATTTTGATTATATCGAATATCAACACATTCCTAGATGTCTAAATACATTGACTGATGCATTAGCTAACTATGTGTTAGAAAGACATTTGGGGCATTTATAAACTAATCACACATCACATGTATAACACAACACAAAATAAAATGGTAGAAGCCATATATATGTATATAACGATCAAAAGTTTTTACAAAAAGTTTTTGTCCAAGGATCAAAATCTAAAAATATGAAGCTCATAGCTTCTACAAAGTAGCGTCAAGGATGATGCTCATGATAACACACAACTTTTTGGGCTACCCACAAAGAAATCGACTAAGAGACTCAGACATGCCCACAGTATGGCACTGGTAACATATCGGGATCTCCCCAATAGCAATATCTGGGACATCCATGGTCAACCCCTCCAATTTCTGTTCTACTGCCTCATAGTCTTCAACATCCCATCTCTCCACTGGAGCCACTTCTCCTTGCCGCTGAATAGGAGACGTTCCTAGAGGTCAATATGGCCCCACATCTGTGTCATCAAAAATAATTTTTTTGATTAATTCTTGGATAAACATAAAAGCATTTCATATGATAAAATTTGCAAAAACATTTAAAAAGAACAAAATGTTTACTTCGTACCTAAGTCACCCCATTGAGCATTTTTAGGCAGGGCCAAATTTGGATCCCCTTGAAAATCCAAACTAGCATATGCGTAGTCATTGATCATCAGCATATGGGGCCTCAACCAATCAAACAATGAATTATTAATCTTGATTATAGGCCCTGCTACGTGTCGATCCATGAGGTTGCAGCACCTCAGCATCCTCGGATCCTGTGGGGCTGGTAAACCCCAATCAACTTGTAATCGCAGCAGAGAGACCCTCTTAAGGAAGAATGACAACAAAAGTGATCCATACCCAAACTGCTTCAAGTCACCCTTTCTGCACTTCGTCAATTGTCTCTTCATACTGTAGAGAATTGCATCTGACCAGTTGAAGACCCGAGGCTCTGTGCACTCTATGGCATATTGGAAATAGCTCTGGAGAGCCATGTGCGGAGCCGCATTCCTAGCCATGCATGCAATAGTAAACAAGATGGTCCGTAGGGTCAGATATTGGACCCCCCAAGTGGAAACCTTACCCTTTCTTCTCTCTGCCTCGGGAACACAATATTGGCGATAATACTCGCTCATAGGGATTTTGCCACCTCTACCTCCAGTCAAAGTAGCATGGTGTCCATGCCATGACAACCCCGATAGAAAATAGATATCCTCGATATCTAGGGTCAACATGTGGACTCTGACATGAAATAATTTATGGTCCACATCCCACATGTGGACCAGGTATTCCAACAACCTGAGTTGGGACCTCATGCTCGGAATACTGAAAAATTTAAATAGCCCATAGTCCCGAAGGACAACGACTGTACCTGAGTCATTCCCAACAATGGCATCATCCTCCTCATGTTCCCTTTCTCTCCATTCCAACATTGTGATGGTCAAACACCTGCAAAAGAGCCATGAGAGGGAAGTCAGCAACTTGTTTTAAACTCTTGCATAATTTTTATTGAGAAAAACCTTACTTCAAAATCCATTTTTTGCCCCCGCAAGTGAGCCTTTTGCACAGTGAGAGATTCTCGTAGGTGCCTTGAAGGCCACCTGCAAGAATCCTAGATTCTCGCAGGTCCCACATGGCCCACCTACGAGAATGCTTGGGCGCATGTTTCGACCCTAAAATGGACTCAAAACCCAAAAAATTGCCAATAAAAACCAAAAATAAACCATGGAAAAGTTAGAGAATCAAGAGATTACCTCGTTGGCTGAAACGGTTCATCAAATGATCGCTTGTGCCTCCCACAATCAAGAAAATAAATTTGGGCGAAAATGAGGTATGTTGGACAAGTTTCTGGCAAAATCACAATGAAATGGTAAAAAGCCCTTTTTACCCATATTTGTTCACTTTTTACTATTTTTTTTTTTTATATTATTTTTATTACTTTGTCTATAAAACCCAATACCCTAATAGTCTTGTGAGTCTGGTTTTTCACAGATATCACAACTTCGAATTCCGAAGGAGGGGATATGGGTGTTTTTTCTTTTGTCGTGTGTACGACTACATTTTTTTTGGTTTTTTAGAAAAAACCTCGAGCTCAATCTTCGTTCGTTCTCGCGCTCAAAAATATATGAGAACATAACTGAGTATACTTTTTCTCATGTTTTCATACTCATAATGGTAACACAAAAACAAAAAACGTTAAGGAATATCCTTTAAGCTCTTTTCACGCTCCATAAAAACGAAAATATGGTTGAGCAATCTTGTTCTTTTCACGGTCGTTAAAGTATTTGAAAAAACATTCGATGGGTGATAGTTTATCACTTTTCTAGTCTTGTCGAACTCTTTTATGAAAAAGGAACTGGGAGAGTTCTCGTTAAGTGTTTTTCAAACTCTCAAAACATGAAAACCCCCTTAGTTTTCTATCCTTGTACTCGTTAAACAAACATCGAAAGACCCGCAATGGGACTGAACCACTCCTTCCTAGGGTTTGTTAAACATACTCCGAAGGACTCATCTGAAGGATGAGCTTACATCAACAAGCATGTGTTATCCTCCTCAATCTTGTGTAAAAACAAAGAGGTACTCGCAAAAAATGGTGGGGGAAATTTTGGGAAAGGGATGTGTTTTCGTATTCATATTAATGGCAGTAAGTGTCACTCTTGAACATGACACCCCCTATTTGTCATTTGAATCTAGGTTGGGAAATCCATTTGTCTCTTGTTCTAATTTCTACAAGGTCATATCTTGAGTTGTCTTTGAGTCAGTGCTGCCAAGTCCTTGGTCGTGTCATTCATATGTTCAAGAGAAGTTCACACGAGCCCTCTATTGAGTCGGCCATCTATAGTTGTCCATTCTTACTATGTCAGCCTTCCCTGTGTCCATTTTGACCCGTATTCATACTTTGTTTCATCCTCAAAATCTGTTACTTATTTCATGTCATTGATGGGGGATACATCAAGGCCCTCCTGTGACAAGTCTTGTTCCGTCGACTCCAACGCATTATCCAAAAATTAGACTTAGAAATCATTTAGTACCTTGGAACCTGCATGCCTTAATGGCAGGTCTCTTCACTTTCGACAAGGGTTTCACATCATTGATCCCTGATCGAGAGATTCCATCGAGTGCTCGACTTCAGCTCATGCATTCACATTCATTCAGATTGTACTTTGGTACCTTGGGAATCATTGACATCAATGGTGATTTCCCTCGCACTTGTTAATAGTTTTCATCAATGACCGGTAATCAATTGGTTTCTACCATGTTCAACTTCAGCAAATGTAATCACATTGTTAGATTCGTACTTTCATATGACGGGATTGAAAACCCTAGGTCTCATACTTTTTTATCCAGGCTTTGATGGAGTATGTATGATTTGTATCGGCACATAGATCCACTTTGTATGTCATGTGGATATGTCGTCTTAATTCAAGTCTTATCACATAGATCCATAGTGTATTCCTGGTGGCTATGTAGCATTTTGACGGCATGGATCCATAGTGCATGATTGATGGCCATGACCTATGTTTATGATTCCATTCATTTGTGATCTGAGCATGGGAATGCCTACCTCAGAATTGATATTATATTCTACATATGCTTGGTTGTTTACAGGTTTTCAATCAAGTGTGCTCCTTGTTTCTGACACACACATGCATTTTACAAAGTATTTTGTTTGTCACAAGTTTCGGCCTCATACTTTGGGGGGCATTCTGTTACACATGATTTTGGTCACTCTGGTGATGTCTCTACAAGTGATGTATTCAGGCTCCCGCAAGGAATTTTTTCCTAATAAAAGTGACTGTTGTCTCCTCCCAAAAAACACATTTTTAAGATGAGTTCCCAGGCTGCCTATATTATAGGATGCGAAAATCCTTCATTCTCATAGGCAACCCAAACTTAGGGTGTGAACTGTTCACAGTTTTCTCTATAGGTAGGGTGCGAACCTGTTTCAAATCTTGGAAAAGAGAAGAGGTCACGAAGGTTCTAGAAGGGAAATTTCTAGAAAATGAGTTAGCATTCGCATGGTTGGCATCCTATTGACTTCTCAGATTTAGTGGGATCATCCTCATCCGTTTAACCATCTCTCCATATCCTATATATTGAAAGTTTTCTCATGGAAAAGTTTAAGCAAGATTGAATGAAGAATTGGTGAAAAAATTGTGTGAAGAATCATGTTTGGACAGATGCTTGAGGAATCTATTTGGTCTATCAAGATATTCTTCACACAATTATAGAGAAAGTGTGTGTGTTGGAACCAAGGGTCACTGAAAGGAATCTTGCGACATCAAGGTGATTAGGTTGTATCTTCTACTTTCATTTAATATAATACAACGGCATGTCCCTTTCCCATAAAATCACTCTTATTTTATTGTGTAACTCCTTGATCATATGCATAGGTTGACATTGAATATACTTTGCTATCTTCACTTTGGTTGGTTTGTGTTGTCTTGGACCTAATTTCACAAGAGAACTGGAGTGAAGTGGGAACAAGAGAGACCTAAGGAAGCGATATAAAGGTATGTCACTCACTCCTTCTTAGTAGTAGATTCAATGATTGCAACTTAGGGAAAGAGTTGTGTCCTGTCCTATTTTGTTCTAGATCCAGGTGGATCTAGGGAGATATGCTAGTGTCCACACCTATCGATTTATCCGATAACACCCACTTGAAACTATGAGGACAACAATCCTCCCTAGCATCACCCTACCACCCTAGTTTCTAAAACTTTGCTTGGATAATACTTTACAACAATACAAATATATCAAATCTTACCACTTCTTCTCTATTCTGGCATTATGATTTGCTTTTGTCTATTCACGCTTGGCTCCACTTGTTGTCTCTTTCAATCTTCTCTTCCAATGTTCTTCTCATGCTCTTAGGTTCTCATAGAATCCACTCATTTCACCATTTCTACTCCATCCAGCTTATGTTCTTCATCTCTGCATCTTTCACGCTATGTTCCTACTATCTCCTTTATCACATACAGTTCAAATTATTTTACCGAGAAACAACAACCTACCTCTGTCATGAAATTTTTCCTTTATTCCTTCTCTCATCATCCGTTACACTTCAGATCTCCATCGCCCAAGTTTGGAATCTCAAACTGCTCAAGAAAAATGATTCCAATGCCTTGAAACAATTATTCAGTTAGTGTAATTGAATCATAATTGATCAATAAACCACAAAGTGAAACAACAACCCTTCGGTCATATTTTGTTTAATATGCGCCATTGGATTATACACGTAGAGGTTTTTTTATTTTTCAATGCGCAGCCACCGAAGTGGAGACTAGCGGCGCTATCTCCTTCCTCAATCTTCCACTGATGTGACCTTGGGTGATTCTCTCATTTCACCATGTGATTGTGAGCGTGACCAAAGGTGGTTTGAGGGAAATCCACTTTTCTCCCTGTAATTCACTACATATCTCAAAGTATGCTTTCTCCAAAACTGTGGTTTCGATTATAGCCTGCCTTCAACATTTTAAAGCTTGGGCACCTTCAATCCCCGCAATGCGATGGGACCGTCAATCTCACAATATTGACAATGCTCCTAAACTGATGGATCAGATCTAACCTTCTTAAATCAACGATTGTGATCTATTTTGTGATCCGAGATATGAGAGTTTCAAATATCAAACCCCGCTTTCCTACGTACACTAATCTTCCAGAGTCCATGATCTGTGGACACATGTACTTCTTAATCGATGGCTCAGCCTCTACTTTAGGAATTTGACCTTTCAACTAGATCAATGGTTCTGCAGCCCCTTACTCAATTCAACAGTCGAGATCTCCTTTGCTACTCTAGGTTTCATATATTTCAAGTCTCAACCTTCACGCTCTCCCAAAATTCTTTTAGCCAGAGTCCACAGATTCCTGCCATGTGTCCTCCTCAATTCAACAGTCCTCATTAACTTTGGGACTTCATCCTACGACAATTTCAAACCTTTATCCTTCACGTTTTCCTAGAGTAGTTTCACCTAGAGTCAATGATCTATTGACATGTACCCTCCTACATGATCAATGATCATAAGTGACTTTGGCCCTTCGGGACTTTAGGCTGAACACTACTTCATTCTCCTCTGGAGCGGTCACCTACTAAATAAGTCATAGACAATGGAGACCACTTGATGTTGGTTAACACTTCCACTTACACTGTCCCTCCATTGTACTAGATCAATGGTTGAGAATGCACCTAAAATGATCTTCATATCGGACGACTCATGTCCATTTTGGGACTTCGACGTTTGGGACTTTGGGACTTTGGGTATCTATTGGTGGTAAAACTCCCGAATTAAAACTCTCGGAGTGACGTAACTTGAATACGTCACTTGATGATGTGGCACAATACGAGTGTCTGCCACGTGTCCCTCAGATTCATGATTTTCATGAACCTAAAATGTCGATTTCATCTTGACACTTTTCATTATCTGACTATGCCATGTGTCTTTGTTGACGTGGTTGAGATGTGTAGGTAGTATAGTGGAGTGTGATGTGTAGCGGGAAGTGGAGTGTGATGTCAGAGCGTGGAGGTGGTATGTATGAGTTGTTTGGTGGTTTACTCGGAGCGGGGGTTATGTGGTAATCGGTAATGAGTGAGGGGGGTCTGAGTTGACAGGAAGGTGACATGTATGAGGGTCCCACATGGAAAATACCACAAAATCAGACCCCCCCCCATGGTTAAAGGTAGAAAGGTCAAGGGGGTCCAATATTCCCTGTTGACTGTAGTTCTGAGTGCCCAATTATCGACCGCTGAGATTAGTGCACCCTTATTCTAACTTATCCTTTCCTTCCACTTTAGAATGATTTGACGGTTGAAATTTACTCCGGCTCTTTGAACTTCATGGATTTCAAGTTTCAAACTTTTCTCCCCATTTATCCTATCCGTCACTTAATTTGATCTAACAGTCATGAAGACTCTCGAAGTCGATCCACGATCAAGTATTTTGATCTGGATCATGTTTTTGGACTGTGATTTCCCTTCCGAGCTTTGATATCTACATATTGTTCGCTTCTCCTCCTAAGATTATTCTTTTCCTGTTTTCCATCGTCGTTGTTATTATTTCCGTCAATGACAAGCACATGCTTCCTATAAAACATGCCAGCAATCTCCTCCTTTTGCATTGATGGCAACCCTGAAAGGCTGCACTATTTTGGTTAGACCTCCGACTATAGGATCCAGACCACACCTTTTCTCCCCTTTTGACATCAATGTCAAGGAAAACATGCTCCCCCTGAGCTATTGCAGTACTTTTAGGAGGTATCAGATATTCAACCAACACATACTCCCCCTTATAGGATGGACTCTCTTAGGTGAGAGAGGGATGACACCCATCTTCTGATGAAGATATTCAAATGGTGTCTTGGCCAGGGGTTTAGTAAAGATGTCTGCAATTTGTTTTGTGGAAGGAATATAATTCAACCGAACAACTTTGTTTGTAACCTGCTATTCTTGGAGACACTAATGGCACTGGTGTTATCACAGTGAAGTGGAATTGGATCAGCATAAATTACCTTCAAATATGCAAGAGATTGTATCATCCATTAAATCTGAGTGTAGCAAGTAGCAACAAAAATGTACTTTGCCTCTATAGTTGATAATGAAATAGATCCCTATTTCTTACTAAGTCATTCTGCTAATAAATCACCTAAGAAGAATGCACCTCCACTTGTGCTCTTTCTCTCATCCAAACAATTTTCCCAATCAACATCTAAATATGCAGTTAATTGAAAATTCTGATTTCTAGGATACCAGAGACCATAAGTCATTGTACCCTTCAAATATTTGAATATCCTTTTGACAGTTTCTAAATGACTTTGTTTAGGAGCAGACTTATAACAACCTACCATTCCAACAACTTTATCTATATCAGGACGGGGTGTTGTGATGTACAGAAGACTGCCTATCATTGACTGATATGTTATTTGATCAACATCAGGTGAAATATCATCTTTACTGAGATTGCAACCAACCACCATAGGTGTTCTCACATGTGTAGAATCTTTCATCTAAAACCTCTTTAAAATATCTTTCAAATAATTTTCTTGAGAGATAAATATCCCTGTAGAACTCTGATTGATTCATAAACCAAGAACATATGATATTTCTCCTATCATGGACATCTCAAACTCAGTCTGCATTGATTTATAAAACCACTAAACTGAAGGGTCATTAGTGCATCCAAAAATAATGTCATCTACATAAACCAAAACAAATAATAAATCATCACCTTCAGACTTAATGTATAGATTACTATCAACCGTACCTTTCTTGAACCCTTTGTCCTGTAGAAATTTCTCTAGTCTATAATACCAGGCCCGTGGTGCCTGTTTCATTCCATATAATTCCTTTTTCAATGTATAGACATAGTCAGAATTATCTGCCAGTGAAAATCCTACAGGTTGCTCTAGATATACATCTTCTTCTAGATCTCCATTAAGAAATGGTGACTTAACATCCATCTGATATACTTTAAAGTTCTTATGACATGCATATGCAAGAAACATTCTAATGGATTCCAATCTTTCCATTGGTGCAAAGGTTTCATGAAAATATTGTCCTTCAACTTGTGCATACCCCTTACAGACCAATCTATCTTTATTCCTAACAATTTGTCCTTGTTCATTCATTTTGTTCTTAAACACCCATTTGGATCCAATTACATTTTTATTTGCAGGTCTAGGAACAAGATCCCAAGTATTGTTCTTTTGAATCTGATCCAGTTCCTCATTCATTGATTTTAACCAATTTACATCTTTACTGGATTCATTAAATTTATTGGGTTCCACCATGGATATGAAGGCTATATGTGATTGCTCGGTGTCTTTGATTATCCTTATCCTAGTTTGTACACCTTTGTCTTTCTCACCAATTATCTGACTTGCAAGATGATTCTTTTGAGTAATTATGGAGGAAGGATTTGATGTTGTCTATTGATTTGAGCATGCCTAAGTATTTCTATCTTCATCTGACTCAGAGTCTTCTTTTTCTGATTCTTGGACATGTTCATCTTCAGCTTCAGCTGTGTCCTCTGTAGCAGACTCAATATTTCTCACCACTCTTACTGGGACTCCTTAATGAACCTTTAAATCAATGAAATCAACTAATTTAAACAATCTTTTATTAAAGCATCTATATCCTTTACTATTGGTATCATATCCTAAGAAGATGCCTTCATCATCCTTGTCATCATACTTTCCAATGTTTTCATTATTATTCTTAATGTAGCACTTACTCCCAAAGACTTTGAAGTGTTTGATTGAAGCATGTCTTCAATACCACAATTCAAAAGGTGTCTTGTCATTGTGTGGTCTGAGGGTGGCTTTGTTAAGAATATGGGTTGTTGTGTGTATTTCTTCTACCCAGTAGATTTAACCAATGTTCTTCTCATTCATCATTGGCCTGGCCATTTGTTGAACTATCCTGTTTTGCCTCTCAACTAATCCATTTTGTTGTGGGGTCCCTAGGATTGTGTATTCTCTCTTGATCCCATGTTTATCACATAATTCCTTGAAATCACTTGACAAAAATTCTCCTCTTCTGTCTGATCTTACTGCCTTTAACCTGTTTCCTGTTTGATTCTCAGTTAAAGCCTTAAATATTTTAAATTTATCAAATTCTTCATCTTTTTCTTTGAGAAACGCAACCCAAGTGAGTCTTGAGTAATCATCAATGATCAGCATGAAGTAGTTTTCCTTCCCTGTGCCTTCCTATCTTGATGGTCCACATGAATCCATATGAACTAATTACAGTGGTTTCTTTGTTAAAGTAGAGCTCTTGGATTTAAACTGTGTCTTCGTTAGCTTTCCTACTTGGTAGGGTTTACACACAAAATCTTGTGGTTTTGATATTCTTGGAATATCTTTTACTTCCTCAAGATTCCTGATCTTGATTAAGTGGTCAAAGTTTAGATGTCCAAGTCTCATATTCCATAACCATCTTTCATCATGTATGCTTAGATGACACTCTTCTCTATATTCTTTCATCACATATACATTATTATCTATCCTTATGCCTTTAGCCACCACTTGTCCTGAGTTTACAGACTTTATCTTACAATATTTGGAAGTGAACACCACTTCACATCCTCTGTCACACATTTGACTTACACTGAGAAAATTATGTTTCATCCCATCTACAAGCAGAACATCTTGGGCTTTTCCTTTACCATTACTCAAACTCACCATCCCTTTACCCTTGATTTTACCTAGTTCATCATTTCCAAAGGTCACATTTCCTGTTTTTCTTTTACCTATAGACAAAAAATTATCCTTGTCTCCAGTGATGTTCTTGGAACATCCACTATCTATATACTAGGGGTCTTTTTTTTCTTGAGCTAAAAGTACTAGACCACATTTTTCACTATCTTTCTTTTTCCATGTGTTGGCATTTCTAGCTAAGGGTTTTATCCTTGGATCTACTTTGTAATTCTTCAAATGGAAGTTTGGAGCTTTGTGGCCAAAGTTATGACAGTTATAGCATTCGAGCTCATTGTTCAATAGGTCAAAGTTATTGGTGCAACTTTGTCTACTCTTTGGTTGTTTAGTTCTATGTTGCAAAGATTGTTTATTTCTTGATCTCCTTAGTTGTGTGTCTCTAAACTTAATTTTCAATTTGAAATATTATGACCAAAATTAGAGAAGTAAAAATAGTAACCATGGAAGAAATGTTGGTACCTAAAGGATGGCCTTCCTCTTGGAACTTGTTGCTCCATCTTCTGATATCTTTTTTTTTTATCAGGGATCATGTTGTCTTTATTATCTTTTGGTGGTAGAGTACTCACATGGTCTGATTTTCTTCTGACTTGGAACTTGAGCATATTTACTGGCTCTTTTCTCTCTATTTGTTTTATTCTTGAACCACTTACATAGCCTAAACCAGTCTTCAACAAAGGAGATCTATGTTTCCTCGAAATGTAATTTAGTTCTGTTGAGGATTTAATTCTTGGAATATTTTGGAGATACAATGCTTTGAACTTCTCCATCTCTTTTCTGGTTTTTACTACCTCTTCTTCCAAGGCTTCACATATTTCCTTCTTCTCTGATAATTTTTTTTTAGAATCTCCTCTATTTTATTTGGCTCTTCTAATTCCACTTTTAGCAGGGTGAAGTCTTCATCATGTTTTTTACTGTCTTTCTCGAACTGCATCAACAATTGTTTTTTCTTTTTCTTCTTAAATATGAGTCTAGCAATTTCTTCCAGGGCACTAATCAGTTATACTTCCAATTAAACCATAGATTATTCATCATTAACATCACTTCATGTGATTTTATTATCATAATCCTCATTTTCCATAAGCATAAATTCATTAACCTTATCTTCACAAGAAGAATCACTATCTGTGTCTCCTGAAGAGTCATCATTGTTTGCACATAAACTTTTATTTTTACCAAATCTCTTGGATTTGTACTTCTCTTCACCTTCAGCGTTCTGGTTCGTCTTCTTGTGTGGACACTTAGATGCAAAGTGACCTATATTTCCATAGTTAAAAAATTTGAAGGGAAAATTTCCTTGGTACTTGCATGAACCTTTCTTTAGTCTTCTCAGAAAGTTTTCTTCAATTTCATCAGGTTTAGAATCCTTATTCTTATCTACTTTAAATGATGCTTCTCTAGAGGTGGGTTTATATTTACCTATCCTCATTTCATAAGCATTCAGATTTCGTAGGAGTTGGTCAATAGGCAGAACTTTTAGATCATTAAGTTCTTCTATAGCAGAGACCTTTGGGTTAAACCTATCTGACATAGATCTCAAAATTTTTTGAACTAAAGAGGCTTCCTCAATTTTTTCACCAAGTCCTTTCATTGCATTTACTAGTTCTTCAACTCTCAGAAAGTACTTCCCAACAGTTTCATCCTCTTTCATCTTTAGTTTTTCAAAATGTAATCTATAGGTTTGAAGCTTAACATCCTTTACCTTCTCATTACCTTCATAACTGCTAATGAGTTTGTCCCACATTTCTTTGGCAGATTCTAAGTTCATGACTTTTACAAATTCTTCTTCTGCAAGGCCACTCAGAATAGAATTCATAGCCTTAGCATTGAACTTGAATTATATATTGTCATCCTTAGAATCTTGTACAACTAGCTTCACATAACCAGTCTCTACCACATCCCAAACATCTGCACCTAAATCCATTATGTAGGTTCTCATCCTAACTTTCCAGAAGGAAAAGTTTGTTCAATCAAATAGGGGGGCCTTATTGTTTGAATTTCCTTCATGGATAGTCATGTTTAATCTCTAGGATCTACCCTTAGATAAAAGGAACCCGCTTTGATACCAATTGTTAGACAACTGAGGGGGGGGGGG
>ML787851.1:971487-1011123 GCA_009831015.1 Picea engelmannii | reverse complement strand
TGAATCAGTTGTTACTTTGATTAAACAATTATACTGATTTTAAGGTCATTACAGAACACTCAATGATAATCACAATAATTTAGGGAAGTAAGCAATAGAGTATTCAATGTCGATCACACACATGAAGTATACAGAAACATATATTCCTGAGGAAACCCATAAAGGGAGAAAATCTCTTCTTCTTCGAATTATAGGCATCCTTTTTATTTTTTGTACATCATCTATCTTTGAGCACCAAATCAATGTGAGTCTACCCCCTTTGTTTTACAAGATGCAACTTGCTGAGAGCACCAACTCTTTGGTTTCTCTAGCACCCACTAGAAGGAAGCACCAACGCCCTGAGTATTCCAGCACCATCTGGATGGAAGCACCAACTTCTTGTCACACAAGAACCAACCTGTATAACAGAGAACAATAGTTCTCCCTTGCACCACCCTACCACCCTGGTTTTTTTGGATGCAACCAGATGGAAGAAACAACTCCCTATATTCGAGAACCCACTTGAAACTTTGAGGACAACAGTCCTCCCTAGCACCACCCTACCACCCTCATTTCTAAAACTTTTCTTGAATAATACTTTACAACAATACAGACATATCAAAGCTTACCACTTCTTCTCTATTCTGCAATTCTTCTCTACTTTTGTCTGTTCATGCTTGGCTCCACTTCCTGTCTCTTTCAATCTACTGTTCCTCTCTTATTATCATGCTCTTAGGTTCTCGTACAATCTGCTCATTTCACCATTTCTGCTCCATCCATCTTATGTTTTTCATCTCTGCATATTTAACTCTCTATTCCTCTTGTCTCCTTGATCACATACAACTCAACTTATTTTACCAAGAAACAACAACCTACCTCTATCACAACATTTTTCCTTCATTCCTTCTCTCATCATGCGTTACACTTCAGATCTCCAATGCCCGAGTCGGGAATGTCAAACCTCTCAAGAACAATGATTCCAATGCCCCATAACAATGATACAGTTAGTGTAATTGAATCATAACTGATCAAGAAACCATGAAGTGAAACAACAACCCTTCAATCATATTTTTTTTAATCAATGTCGTTGGATTATACATGTAGAGTTTTTTTTATTTTTCAATGCGTAACCACCGAAGTGGAGCCTAGCATCGCTAGCTCCTTCCTCAATCTTATGTTGATGTGAACTTGGGCGATTCTCTCATGTGACCATGTGATTGCAAGCACGACCAAAGGTGGTTTGAGGGAAATCCACTTTTTGCCCCACAATTCACTACAGAGCTCCATGTATGCTTTCTCCAAAATCGTGGTTTTGATTGCAACCCACCTTCAAAATTTTAAAGTTCACGCACCTTTATTCCCCGCATTTCAATGAGACCATTGATCTCATGATATTGACGGTGCTCCTGAACTGACGGATCATATCTAACCTTCTTAAATCAATGGTTGTGATCTATTTCGTGATACAGGCTCTAGGAGTTTCAAATCTCAAACCCTGCGTTCCTCCGTACGCCAATCTTCTTGAGTGGATGATCTACGGGAACCTGTCCTTATTAATTCATGACTCAACCTCTACTTCAAAAATTTGATCTTTCAACCAGATCAACATTTTCACAGCCCCTTAGTTGATTCAACGGTTGAGATCTCCTTCACTACTCTAGGCTTCAGCAATTTCAATTCTTAACCTTCACGCTCTCCCAAAATTCTTTTAGCCAGAGTCCACAAATTCCTACCATGTGTCCTCCTCAAATTAGTGGTCTTCATTCGCTTCAGGACTTTGGCCTTTGGCAATTTCAAACCTTTCTCCTTCACGTTTTCCCTGAGTAGTTTCACCCAGAGTCAACGATCTATTGACACGTACCCTCTTGCATGATCAACAATCATAAGTGACTTCGGTCCTTCGAGACTTTAGACTAATCGCTGCTTCATTATCCTTTGGAGTGGTCACCTACTAAATAATTCATAGATGGTGGAGATCGCTTGTTGTTGGTTAACACTTCCACTCAGGGATGATTTTAAGGATGGAAATTTATTTTAAAATGTAGAAACCTTGGTGAATCTTACTAATCCTTCATATGCCAAGTATAAATGTTTGGCGATATTTTTGTAAAAATATTCAAATTTCTAAGGATTTTATATAGTTTTTATAATTTTTTGGCAATTTTTAAGGTAAAATAATTTTATCCTATAGAATTTGGGCGAATCATTTTTAAAATAGAGAATCTCATTTTTGCAAAAACCATGGAAAATTAGCCCATGAGCGAAATTTAGCCCCTAAAATCATCCATGCTTCCACTTACACTATCCTTCCACTGTACTAGATCAACAGTTGAGAATGCACCCGAACTAATCTTCAGATTGGACGACTCATGTCCATTTCAAGACTTCGATGTTTGGGACTTTAGGCATCTGTTTGTGGTGAAACTCCTGAAGTAAAACTCTTGGAGTGACATAACTTGCTTATGTCACTTAATGATGTGGCATGAGCTGAGTGCCTGCCACATGCAACTCAGATTCATGATTTGAATGTACCTGAAATGTCAATTTCATCTTGACACTTGTCATTATTTGACTGTTCCACGTGTCTTTACTGACATGGGTGAGACGTGTAGGTAGTGTAGTGGAGTGTGACGTGTAGTGGGTAGTGGAGTGTGACGTCAGAGCATGGAGGTGGTATGTATGAGTTGTTTGGTGGTTTACTAAGTGGGGGAGTTAGGTGGTAAGTGGTAATGAGTGAGGGAGGTCTAATTTGATAGGAAGGTGACATGTATGAGGGTCCCACATGGTAAATACCACCAACTTGGACCCCCCCCGGTTAAAGGTAGAAAGCTTGGGGGGGTCTGATATGCCCTGTCGACTGTAGATCCGAGTGCCTGATTATTGGCCACTAATATTAGTGTGCCCTTCTTCTAACTTATCCTATCCTTCCACTTTAGAATGATATAATGGCTCAAATTTACTCCGAATCTCTGACTCTCCGGACTTCAGGGATTTCAAGTCTCAAACTTTTCTCCCCGTTTATCCTATCCGTCACTTAATTTGATCTGATGATTGTGAAGACTCTCGAAGTAGATCCACGATCAAGGATTTTGATCTAGATCACGTTTCTGGACTGTGTTTTCCCTTCTGAGATTTGATCTCTGCATATTGTTCGCTTCTCCTCCTGAGCTTATGGATTTCCTGTTTTCCATAATAATTGTTGTTCTTTCCATCAATGACAAGCACATGCTTCTTGTAAAACATGCCAACAAAATATCCCAAAGGCACCAAATAACTAATTTTGTTTCCTTTCCCAAATTATATCCCAGAATCATAAAAGTATTTTAAGTTCTAAAGTAAATCATAATGACATAGTAAATTGCCCCATATCTAAGATATTTCTTAATGGAAGATCGCATGTTCTCTTCTAGCTATCAGTTATTTAGATTCTTCTATTTGGGGAACTACCAACTAATAGAATCTTGTATCCTTTGGGTTCTACTATAGAGACTACTTCTGTAGTTGGATAAGAAAGGGAAAAAAGTGATATGTTGGGCCATTTGTTAAGAAAACTATCATAGTCCATGAAAATTATTTCATCTTGACACATCAACATGAGTAACCGAGTCCTGTGACTAGACATTTTCCTACAAAGTGAAAGGAGACTTGGTGTCGATAGAAAAACATTCCAATTACATGTGGAAACAATGACTCATGATCCTTAGAATTTATTGCTATATTTTGCTATTATAATTTTTTGTGAAGAAGAGGATTTGATCTCAGCAATACAAATTAGAATAATAACCATTTCTTGAACAAGATGATAAAATTAAAAATGTGAATTAAACATAAATCCTTGCACTCTCATTTCTTTGAATTCATGTTGTATAGGCATAAGATAACATGAAATTGATTATCATATTCTCACAACTTATGGAACGAGAATGTTGAAAAACAACCATCTTTTATGTCTTGTGAATGCCTTATTACCGCTTCCAGATTAGACAAAATAAGTTGCAATTTAATTTTTCCAATGACGATTATGTATCAATTCCAAATGGATGAATGAGTGTAGATCAAGTCAAAAGGGCCCTTTGTATATTATATCTTGATTGTTTATTTTTCTCCTTTGACATTTCATTTGATGAGAGCTAGGCATTCCATTTTTCCTTGGACTTATACCAATCTTCCTACAGATGAAATCCAGTCAAATACCCTTCGGAGAAATGACCAGATCTCTCAAACCATCCACAATTTTACAAATATACCTGCGAGTTTCCCAATTGTTGTTATGAGAAATCTTACCCTGCGGATAGGTTAAGCTACCCTTTGGACCAAGACTCCTTCTTTGGTCCAAATATAGAATAAAACAAATGGTTTCTACTTTCCTTATAGATCTATTTTATAACCAATTGAAATGAGAAAGAGAAAGAATGTGATGTACCTTGTTTCAATGTTTTTCCTCGTTGATCCAAGCATCAGGCTTGATCTCCAAGCTCCTTATCACGATTCGAGACCTACGATGAACAACAAAGAAATCCTTTCTCCTACTCTATGTGATTAGATAAAACAAATCTATCTGTACCCAATTTGAATTAAGCATAAACATTACAATAAACAATCATAATGAAAGAATATGACAAGTTAATATTAATGGAAATCCAAAATAAGGCACCTACAAATCAAGTTGATGTCGTTGCAATATTCTCCAAGCTCTTCTTGTCCAACCCTTGCATGAAAATCTTGAGATCAAAATGTTGATACTTCAATGAATTATTACTCCTAGGATCAAAGGTTTGACACCAAAAATCTCCCCCCTTTCACCTTGGAATTACCTCATTATATAGGATTTGGAGGCTTAACCACCATGGAGAATATCACTCAATAGATCCACTAAATTGGGATCTCCAATATTTTTAGGGAGAAAATATCTCTCGAGGATTTTAGGGAGAAAATATCTCTCAAGGATTTTAAGGATGAATTATCTCTCAAGATCCATCAAATTAGGATATTGGTTTGAGAAAATCTCTCAACCATCCATGAGATTCTCAACTTCTCCTTGAGATTAGAAAAATAAATGTGAGGTGGATTCTCACACTAAATTAATTTCCTTTTTATGAATAATAATGAATAATTACTGTGCAGATAGTATTTTGACCTTCATATGATATATTTCTCCTCCACACTTATTAGGGATTGTGAAAAATGTTCTTTCATGGTTTCAAGGTGTTGTGACACTTAGTAAAGTGCATGTGACACTTAGCAAGCTGCTTACGACACTTGAAAAAGTGCATGGGACACTTAGTAAGGTGCATATGATACTTTATGTCACTTGTGCCACTTAGGTGTAAATAGGTGTGATATTTTGTGTGTAACAGATGCCCCCTAAAGTGTGGGTTCAGAAGAAAAATTGATGGCCGAAAGAACCATAAAACAATTTAAATATATGTTTTCATTCCCAAGGCAGACATACCTATGCTTGGAATATGAGTTGACTCAAAGAATGGCCACTGACCAATACATTACGGATCCATGAGAACACTGACTAAGGATATGGCCACCAGAGATACAATGTGGATCCATACCTCCATGACATGAACTAATCCCAAACACAAAAAATACACAGTGGAGATACGAGATGAAAAAACATAGCCATATATCAATATAATGTGGATCTATGTGACAATATATTTATCAGTAAGATTTCCAGCATGGTGATTGTACTGAAATATTTTATATGCTAAAATGATATACATCACAGCCTAGGAAAATCACATAAAAGAGTGAGTGCCCAACCTAGGGTCTTCATTCAGATACCAAAATGGTATGATTATAGCCATGCAAATATATGACTTGATGTCGAACATGGTAGAAACCACTTGATTACCAATCATTGAGGTATACTATTAAAAAGTGTGAGGGAAATCATCAATGATAACAATGATTCCCAAGGTACCTTTAGTACATACCAGCGAATGTGAATAAATGAGATCAGGTCGAACAATTGTGGAATCTTACAATCATAGGTCAATGGTGTAAACCTATTGTTAGAAGTTAGGAGGCCTTCCATTGAGGCATGCAGGTTCCAAGGTAATAATTTGTTTCTAAGTCTAATTCCTGGATGATGCACTGAAGTAGACATGAATAGACTCATTGAAGGAGGGTCATGATGTTTCTCCCATCATCGACATGAAACTGACATAAGAAAGAGATGTGAGATGGTATATTAAATGAGTGTGGAGTGACAAAGGAATTGAAAATGGTAATATTGTAGATGGTTGGTTTGGAATGAAACTTCCCTTAAACATTGTGAGGCATGACAAAAGTCTTGGAAACATTGGCATGACGAGTACCAAGAACATAATGTGATGAAAATAAGAGAAGTCTTTTATTGGAATGGAAAAATATAACGACACATGGAATTGTTGTGACTTGGAGACAAGCATATTACCCAACTGTAATATGAGAAGAAAACAAGTTCCATGTTAGGGAAACAACAATATCTTCCATAATGGATTCCAAAAAGCTTGACCCACTTCTTTCAATTGCACCCCCCACCATGATTAGTTAGTACCTCTTTGTTTTTTAACATGATTGAGGATAATGTATGCTTGATATAGATAATCTTTGATGAGTCCCTCAGCATATGTTTAATGAACCTGAAGAAGGAGGGGTTTGGTCTCATTTGGTTCTGGAGATTGGACTCACATAGGTCCTTCAATGCATAATTTTACAAGCCCAAAGAAGGTAAAATTGGTGGTTTTTCACATTTAGAGAGTTTAAAAAAAAACTTAAAGATGACTCCATGGCTGAATTTTTCGTAAATTTAGCCTCCCAAGCTTGAAAAAGTGTAAAACAATACAAGGGAGAACTATTTTAGTCACATTTGACTAGAGTATTCATTTTTCGTAATTAGTCTCGCAAGGCCGAAAAAGAGATAAACTACCGCTCAAAATATTCCCTTTCAAACCTTTTAAAGAGTGTCAAAGGAAGCAAGCTCACTCGAAAATATTTTCATGTTTAGGGATTCTAAAAAGAGATTAAAATAAACTCCAAATAGATCATTTTTTATATAGCTTTTAAGAGTTCGAAAAAGAGATAAAAGTATGCTAAGTAACCTATTATGATGTATTAATGAGCACAATAAAGAAAAAATAATGAGCTCGGTAACCTATTCTTGTGTATTTACAAGCATGAGAAAGAAAAAAGAATGATCTTGTTCTAGAAAATACTACTATGTTACGATGGGAACAACCCCTAAGTGAGGACCACTCCTAGCAACGTGTCTCTCCAGAGGTATTTTTTCCCCAATCTACATGATAGCATCTAGTGGTTTCACTCCAGCATGATGTCCAGAGGCTGGATAACTTCCCCCAAAGCATTGTTTCCTCCATTGACTCCTCTTCTTTCCTCGTTTAGGTGTGTTGCTACCAATAGGAACATTTTCACTAGGCGATGAAAAAGAAGGTTCAAGTATTTGATCCCTAGGAAGACTTGATTCAAATGGAGGTGGGTCTATTTAATTTTTTCATGACCTTGAAAGAGACAATGAACTATGCACATAAAGACCAGGTACTACCAAAGGATCAAGTGATTATAGGGATTATTTCACCTAATTCGAAATCATATTTAACGTGGAAACTTGCGAGGTGTCAGAAGGAGGTAAAGGAAAAATCATCATGAGTGAGGAATCCTTAAGGAGACCTACTCCTAAACTCTCATACCCAAGACTGGAACCTATAAAAGGGAAATTATTCAATGCAGAATCATGGAGATATGAAGTGCAATAGTCAACTCTTATTCTTTCCTCGTTTAGGCATGTGGCTACTAATAGGAACATTTTCACTAGGTGAAGGAAAAGAAGGTTCAAGTATTTGATCCCTAGGAAGACTCGATTCAAATGGAGGGGGGGTTGTTTAATTTTTTCATGATCTTGACAGAGACAATGAACTATGCTCATAAATACCGGGTACTACCAAAGGATCAAGTGATTCTAGGGATTGTTGCACCTGATTCAAAATCATATTTAACATGGAAACCTGCGAGGTGTCAAAAGGAGGTAAAGGAAAAATCCCCATGAGTGAGGAATCCTTAAGGAGACCTACTCCTACACTCTTATACCCAATATTGGAACATAAAAAAGAGTCATTATTCATTGCATAATCATAGAGATATGGAGTGCAATAGTCAAGTTGGTCAACAATGACAATTTTCCCTTGATGGGGAAATTGTAAAAGATGAAACATTGAAGATGTGATGATAGTCGTGACATAGAACCAACTATGACCAAGTAACAAATTGTAATCCAGTGGCACATCAACCACTTCGATATTGACTGAAACAATTTCATCCTTCAATGTCACAACAAAATATTGCAAGAGTTCTTGAGGTTGGAAACCACATCCATCAAACTCTTAAAGGGTGGTAGGAGACCAGTTGAGTTTAGGAGAACCAATGGATCTCCAACAAGAAAAATACATGAAATAGGTGGAGGCTCATTCATCCCAAACAATGCAATGGATGTTCTTTCCACCAACCAAAATTTGAATTTGGAATGCTAGGTGGTGTGAGATTCTCTCCTTAAAACAGTCCATATTAAACATAATTAGATTTGATTCTTATGGATCCATAACTCCAATGATTGACATCAGGGTTCTACGTTGACTTGGATATTTTTGTAGAACTTCAATGACTAACATAGCATAAAGAGCTTGCACCAAATATTCAAAAATATAGTAGGTTTGGGTGGTAAAATAAATTGTATTGAAGGTCACGTTTCAAATTGTTCCCTTGGGCGCACGCAACGTTGTGTCATAAATTGGCTTCTCAATTTGAAGAGTGGTGGGAGATGGAGGAGGAGTGGATGTGGAGGGCCGATTGATAGCCTTTCCATTGGCATGATTACCTGGAAGAGTGTCATAATTCTTTTCTTGGGTTGTTAAATTAAATGCATCCTTACAAATATAGACCTAAGAGATTCTTGAGGAAGTATCCTCATGGTGGGAATGACCTACATTTCCCCCTTGTGGAGGGGCAGGATCTTGTGCAACTAAATTTTGTTGTTTAACCAGGAAAGGGTCGATTAACACTGCATGTTGGGAGGTACCCTTCATAAATGTAGAAACATCCTCACAATGAGGGAAGTCTTTTGTGTAGTGGTCTTCCTCACAAATCATGCAAGGAAACTTAGCTTTCCTATTCACTTGAGTATAAAAAATGTTTGTAGTATCCTGCTGGTTAGAATATTTCTTGGATTCATCCTTATTATTCTGCTTAACTCTTGGTTGATGAGATAAAATGGATTGGACCACATTCACCTTGGAGGTTTGAGCATGAGTGGATGTAGTTTTGGTGTTTGAAACAGAACCTGGTTCTGGATAAGGTCTTGTCGGATCATTCGATAGATGAGGAGCATGGGTGATCAAATCATAAAGTGTGTCAGATTGGGAACATACCAAGTCCAAATATTAAGAACGATTGATAGCTTGCTACTCAGTAACAACACCTCCCATTGTTACCCATGATTTTGGTCGTCATGATGATGTATTGATAATGGTGTACTCAGGCTCTTCATAAGAACTTTCTCTTGAGAAAAGTTACTTTCATCTCTTCCCAGAAAACTCATTTTTGAAGAAGGTTTGTAGGTTGCTAATATATTTGGATGTGAGAATGCCTGATTCTCACAGGCTGCCTTAAGCCAGGGTGTGAACTTCTCGCACTGTGTTGAATAGCTAGGGTGCGAACTCTTCCTAAAGCATGGAAAAGGATTAATTCTCGATGTTTCTAGAAGGGAATCTTCTAGAAGGATGGGTTGTCATTCGAATGATTATCCTTGTACTAGATTCCCTTATATTGTGGGATCATTCTTATCCAAGTAACTAACCCATTCTCTCCTATATATTGAGGGAATTCTCATGGAAAAGGTTAAGCAAGATTCATTGGAGAATTGTGTGAAGGACTTAGCTTGAACAGGAGCTTGGAGACTCTAGCAAGTCTATCAAGAGGATTTTCTCTTCTTCATACAAGGATTGAGAAAGTGTCTGTGTTGGAACCAAGAGCCATTGAAAGGAAGATTATGACATCAAGGCGATCAGGTTGTAATCTTTACTTTCAATCAATATGATACAGTGGCATGTCCCTTTCCCATAAAGCTATTTCCACTTTATTGTGTAATTCCTTGATCATACACATAGGTTGACTATTGAATATATTTTGCTATCTTCACTTTGGTTGGTTTGTGTTGTCTTGGTCTTGACCTCACGAGAGAAATGGAGTGAAGTGGGAGAAACAAAGACCCTAGGAAGTGATATTAAGGTATGTTACTTGTTCCTTCCTACTAGCTAATTCAATGGTCAAAACTTAGGGAAAGAGTCATGTCCTATCCTATTTTGTTCTAGATCTAGGTGGATCTAGGGAGATTAGTTAGTGTCTGCACCTACCGATTAGTTCGATAACACCATAGAAACATATTTGGTGATGGGTGGAAAGAGAGGCTTTGTACACCAATCCACGAGGAGTAGGTCCATAATTGGAGCTTTAATCAACCGTATCTATTGTCGCCACTCATTAATATGATCAGATATTTGGGTGGAAGAGTATTTTCATAGTGAGTTCAAAATCTCTATGTCGACATCGTACCATATAGGCAACTAGAAATGCATTAAAAAGTCATGGAAAGAGAGTTAAAGTTGAAAAAGGAGTTACATGACAACTCAATATACCATTTGGATATTACACCTGCAAGTGTTCTATGAAAACTCCTCAAATGAATGGAGTCATCCATCAAAGAATTTGAAGAAAACCATAAATGGAAAGTCATAACATGATTTTTAGGATCACCCCCAGGTTTTTCGTTGAATTTCAAAATGTCAGACGATAATTTGGAAGGGATGGAGGGCCAAAACGGGGCATTTTGAATGGGATCATTTGTCAAATGTGACAGATATGGAATAACTAACGTAGCCAAAAATGGAAGCTACCGATTATCGTGTGGATACTGGTGGTACTCATGTGGCATGGAAACACCAATAGGACCGTATCCAGGTTGTGGAGAGATGGAAAAAACTAGATGGTCCTCCCATATATGGTGCTTGACATAAAGTTCCCCCAATGTACGGTGATTTCCATGGTTGTCCACCAATGTAAGGTGGTTTTCTCAATTATCCACCCATGTATGGTGGTTGTCCTAGTTCTCCACCCATGTACTATGATTAAACAGATGGACCTTCTATATACTGAGATTGACTTGATGGTCTCCCCATGTAGTGCGATTGGCATGATGGACCTACCATATACTATGTTTGAGGGGTTTTTTTTGTTGGAATCATGGGGTTTACGAATTGATAGGGAAAAATTCCTTGCCGAGGAATGCCCATCGGATTGGGTCGACCCCATAAAGGATTAACAACTCTTGGATATGGTTGTCCAGGATACAGGCTAGTGGTATTAGGGATAGAAGGAATTGCAGGAGCGTCTTTCGCCTAGGCTTGGTTATGTTGCAACCATATAGATGTTATAAAGTAATGGATGTGCTCGTTTAACCATGGACAATATAGAAATATTGGCACCCAACCATAGGTCGAAACCACCCCCGAGCACCTTAACCTTGACAGAGAATGATTCTGGAAGAAAACCAATCACCAACCAAGGTTAATGCATAAACATAACCAATACTCATCAGAAATTCCAACCATAACCAACATAAAGTCTGAGCCTAAACCAAGAAACTAGATTGTGGCAGTTGTTGACTACAGCTGCTCCTCAAACTTGCACACTAGCCTAGTTCTTATAGTGCGCACTTCTTCCCAGCTGCAAGTATGAGCAGGTGTACAAAATGAGGTCTGGCTACTTGTATTTATACTATTTCCTGAGCTTTCTGGGCCAACTTCTCATTCTGGAGACTAAATACTTAATATTAATTTTTTCCTTGAGATGGCTTGTCTTCTAAGGTTATGTTCAATGCTTTAGGGTTACTTCTTTCTTTCTGGAATATTATATTCTCATCAGGGTTACACGTGGAGGTAAATACGTCCCATAGCTACCATAATATCGACACTCCCTCCTAGATAGGGAGGTATTGAAGGAAATGTTCTTGAGAAAAAACATACCATTCAACCAATAGCACTATCTCATGATTAGATCATGAGCACCATCATGACTATCGGTTTCATATGATAACATCAACTCCATCATCTCTCAAAACCATACTCCATCTGAATAATCATACATGATGTTGAATAAGTTACTCACTTCTAAGAGTGATACAAGGACCCTTCTTCTAATCCAAACATACGTTCTAGAAGAATGATTGTCCTAACATACGCTAAGAGATATTCCATGGAATATAGAGACCATTCCTACAGGAATGTTAGTCTAGGACTATTTTCTAATCAGGCCATATGTACTATAGAGATCTGCCTCAACCTATATTCCTTATAAAATATCGTTCCTAACCCATTTTCCTAATCATGCCACAACTGTGCCTTGGGGAAATACTAGTCCATGACATGTCAACAAACTGTCAACCTAAACCATTTTCCATAGAGAGAATACACATCCACCAACAATCTGTTCTATCTAGACCATTCTCCTCCTAGAGAATGTATGTCCATGAGCACACTGACTATCCATTTGGATGATGATCATTTTCAACAATATTGATAGTATACAAGGCAATCAGAACAATGTCATTCAATAGAACACAACTGTGTCTATCCATAGTAGTACACAACTACAATCCAATGGTACACTACCACACCAAGTAGCACATAGCTACTTAATCAGTGACACATAGTCACAACCAGTGGAACACATCCACCACAATAGCATACATATATTTTCTAGAGACATACAGTCTCCATAGCAATCATATCATGTTATATCAACCTTCACAGAAAAACAATGTTATGATATAAACTGAATCATCTAGGCCATTCTTCCACTCACATATGTGAGATCTGGAAGAGCATCTACCCTCATAAGGTAAAACATCAGTCATGAGCTACTGGAATATTCTTCTCAAGCATAGAAGAATAACTGTCCTAATTTCTGAGCCTGGACCATTCACCTATCTAGGCCATTCCTCTGACACTAAACAAAGTGCAACTTGGAGGGAATGAGTCTTCCCTAGAGAATGCTTGTCCCTGATTACTAAACCTGGACCATTCACCTATCTGGGCCATTCCTCTGGCACTAAACAATGTGCAACCTAGAGAGAATGAGTCTTCCCTAGAGAATGCTTGTCCCTGATTGTTGAACCTGGACCATTCACCTATCTGGGCCATTCCTCTCGTACTAAATCAAGTGCAACCTGGAGAGAATGAATTTTCCCTAGGGAATGACTATCTGGACCATTTCCTAAGGAAATGATTGTTTTGCACCAACCTCCAAAATAGACCATCCTTCGAAACTGCTCACAAATGTGAGCTTCGAAAGAATGACTGTCTGGCGAGGAGGAATAGTATTCTTGATCACTACTGAGAGTGACTTCCAGGAAGAGATAACTCCCTATACCATTCCCCCACATTGGACACAAGGGGAATCGTTTTCTATGGTACATCAACAATCCATCAAACCATTTTCATTACGAAAATGACCGTTTGATCTGGACAATTTTCTAAATTGGAAAATGTTTGTCCGTCAGAAATCTCAAATGACTTTTCAAACTGGAAAGGAAATGCTCATCCTGGACCATTTTTCGAACTTAAAAATGACTATCCATAAATCAATAACACATCAGTTCTCCCTCCCAAACTGGTAGTCATTTATTCTTTTTTCAATAAGGAAGTCGTCTTCACGAGCTTCAACTTGTTTCTTGAGTACTCAAACTATTTCATCTTGGATAGAGGCTTTAACAAAATGTTTTCTTATCTGCTCATCTGTAGAGATAGATATTGGAGAATCACTTCTCTTTTCTGGACTTCATCACGGAGAATGTAATGCTCGATTTAAATGTACTTCAATTTTTCTGGAACAATGGTTTTCTCTGAAGGCTTCATATAGATCTGATCATTATAGTATATCATAGTTGGATTCAGCTCTTTTATTTCCTGCTAGATCATAACATCGTGGAAAGGCTCAAACTGGAACATATCCAACTGGTACTTATTCTATCATCATGAGAGTTTGTCATGGATTAGAAAACCATCATCCTAGAATTCTGAGTAACCATTATGATACAATATCTTTTTTATAGAATTTTTTCACCACGCTTTTGTTGTGCATTGGAGGCTCTGCACCAAGTTGTTTGAATCCATACAAGATCTTCTTCCATCTGCATACAAGAGTATCTTTCTAGTATACCTCAAAACATTGATATTTCTCTACATACACCTCTTATTCAATTACTCTGTTGAGGAGAACATTCCTTAAATTCATTTGATGTAAACTCCAACCCATGGATATTGTAGAAGATTGTTATTGGATAAATCCATAAGTGCAGACACAAACTGATCTCCCTAGATCCACCTGGATCTAGAACAAAACAGGACAGAATAATACTCTTTCCCTAGATTTCAACTATTGAATGAACTAGCAGACAAGAATCATGAACGTACCTTATGATTGCTTCCTTGGGTCTTTGTTGTTCCAGCTCCACTCCAATGCTCTTGTGTCATCAATACCACAACAATACAAACCAATCGAAGTGAAGACAACTCAATATATTCAACAGTTAATCTATGTATATGATCAAGGAGTTATACAATAAAGTGACATTAACTTTATGGGAAAGGGACATATTACTATATTATATTGATAGAAAGCAAAGATTAGAACCTGAGCCTTGATGTTGCAAACCTCCTTTCAATGGATCCTAGCTCTGACACACACACCTGCTCACTTGCATGAAGAAAATCAACCACTTTTGATAACCTTGTTGGAGTTCTCTAGCTGTTGTAGCTTCAGTCCTTCACACAGCCTTTCACTAATTCTCCTATAAGATTCTTTCTTGTTTGCTTGCTAACCTCTTCCATGAGAATCCCCTCAATATATAGGAGAGAATGAATTAGTTACTTGGATAGGAATGATCCCAAAATATCAGGAAAGCCAGTACTTAGATAACCATTCAAATTCCATCTCATCCTTCTAGAAGATTCCCTTCTAGAAGCTTCGAGAATTCATCCTTTTCCCTTCTTTAGAAGATGTCCGCACCCTAACATTTAGACACAGTGCAGACTTCTTGCACCCTGGCTTAAATTAGCCTGCGAGAATCATGCATTCTCGCAGGCAAATGTATTGCCAGCCTGCGAACCTTTCTCAAAACTATCATTTCTGGAAAGAGATGAAGGTAACTTTTCTTTGGAGAAAGTTCTAATGAAGATCCTGAGTACACCATAATCAATAAATCATCATGATGACCAAAATCATGGGTAACAGAATGCCCCCCAAAGTCTGAGATTGGAACAAGTGACAGTTGATAGACTTTGTAAGCTGCATGTGTGTGTCGAGAACCAAGAGCACATCTAATCGAAAACCTGCGAACAATCAAGCATCTGCAGAGTAATATAAATTCCGAGGTAGGCATTCCCATGCTCAGATCAAATACTAATGACATTGTAGACATGGGTCATGGCCACCAATCATACACTCTGGATCCATGCCATCAAAATATAGCATAGCCACTTGAATACACTATGGATCTATGCGAGAAATTTCAAATCAAGACGACATAGCCACGAGACATACACAGTGGATATATGTGTCACAAATTATACATACTCCATCACAACCTAGATTATAAAGATAATATCCAGGGTCTTCAATCTCATCGCTCAAAGTATGAATCTAACCATGTGATTACATGTGTTGAAGTCGAACATGGTAGAAACCACTTGATTACCGGTCATTGATGTAACCGTTAACAAGTGCGAGGGAAATCACCATTGATGTCAATGACTCCCAAGGTACTATAGTACAATCTGTCGAGTGTGAATAAATGAGTTGATGTCGAACATCCGACGAAATCTTTCAATCAGGGGTCAATGATGTAAACCCACTGTCAAAAGCAAGGAAACTTGCCATTGAGGCATGCAAGATCTAAGGTACTAAATGATTTCTAAGTATTGATTCTAGATAATGAGCTGAATTCGATGGAACAAAACTCGTCACAGGAGGGCCTTGATGTATCCCCCATCAATGATACGAAATGAGTAACAGAGTTTGAAAGTGAAACAAAGCATTTTGCAAATTGGAGTGGACACAGGGAAGGCCAACATGGAAAGAATGGATAACTGCAGATGGCCGACTCAATATAGGTTTCATATGGACTTCTCTTGAACATATGAATGACATGACCAATGATTTGGCAGCATTGAATCAAAGACGACACAGGGAATGACCTTGTAGAAAATCGAATGAGAGACAAATGGATTTCCCAAATCGGCTTCAAATGATGAATAGGGGGTGTCATGTTCAAGAACGACACTTACTGCCAATTAATACGAAAATGAAACATATCCCTTTCCCAAATTTTCCCCCACCATTTCTGGCAAGTACCTCTTTATTTTTACGCAATCTTGAAGAGGATCACATATGCTTGTTAATATAATCTCTTCCTTCAAACGAGTCCCTCAGAGTATTTTTAACGAACCCTAAGAAGGAGTGGTTCGGTCCCATCACGGGTCTGTCAATGTTTGTTTAACGAGTCCAGAGATAGTAAACTCAAAGGTTTTTCAAGATTATAGAGTTTGGAAAAACACTTAAAAGAGAACTCTCTTAGTTCCTTTTTCGTAAAATAGTCTGGACGAGACCGAAAAAGAGAGAAATTATCGCTCACCTGACGCATATTTCAAATACTTTAGAGAGCGTGAAGACAGGAAGGTCGCTCGGTGATCATTTCATGTTTAGAGAGTCTGAAAAGAGCTTAAAGAGGACTCCAGGGGGGTTCCTTTTTCGTATAACCTTGTTGAGCCCCAAAAAGTGATAAAACTATGTTCGATCATGTTCTTTTGTATTTACGAGCGTAAGAATGGACAAAAACAATGCTCGAGGTTTTATGTAAAAACCATAAAAAATAATTAAAATCACACCAGAATGGAGAAAAATGTGTCCATATCCTTGTTTGTAATCATCAATGTTTCACACCTACAAGTCATTAGACTCATTTTTATATTATTAATTAGGTTCAAACAATAAATAAACATAAAAACCCAAAAATGACATAGTAAAAAGTAAATTAAATGAGTAAATAACCATTTTTACCATATCATTCCACATTTTCCCTATTGAGTTCCAAAACCCTCTTTTTACCCTCTGAATTCGGCGTTGATTTTCGGGAGCTACAAGAGATCATTTGATGAGCCGTCTGCAGCATTACGGTAAGCTCTTCATTCTTGACCTTTTCATGGTTTAAATTTTTTATTTCATTGGTTAGTTTTTGCATTTTCAAGTGGCTTTTGAACCCTACAAGCGCGTAGGAATTCTCGCAGGCTGCCCATACGGGGCTTGCAAAAATGATGTGTTCTCGCAGGAAAGATTTGATCCACCTGCGAGGTGTTCGCACTGTGCAAATGGGCCACCTACGAGAACCGCAAACTTCAAAAAAAATTTAAATATTTAGCCAATGAAAAAGATCTAGATCATGAACAAAATCATTAATTCGCCCTTTATGTTCCTTGTGCAGGTATTTGACCAACAATCATGGTTCTTGAGTGGCGGGAATGAGAACATGAGGAGGATAATGCAAATGTCGAGAATCATCCTCCCACCATAACTGCATTGAGAGATTGTGGGATCTTAAAATACTTATGTATCTCGGGCATGAGAGCCCAAGTCAGATTACTGGAGTATCTAGTCCTTATGTGGGACCCAGACCAGCAAGTTTTCAATGTAGGATCTCACACATTATCCATTGATATTGAAGACATATAATTCTTGACCGGATTATCCAGGCGCAGGTATTATGTCAGTTTGACCGACAACAGACGTAGCGGGTTAAAAATGAGTGAATATTGCAATCAATACTGTGTACCTGAGGCTGAAAGGAAAAAGGGAAAAGTGGCTATCTGGGGGGTACAAGACTTGACCCTCCACAATATTCTCTTCATGATTGCTCGGATGGCTGGAATTTCTTCTCCCCATATGAAGTTACAGAGCTACTTCTAGTACACCATCGAGTGTACTGAGCCCCAAGTATTTAACTGGGTTGATGCAGTGCTGCGTTGTATCAAAAGACAATTGACTAAGTGGAGGCGAGGTGAATTGAAACAATTTGGATATGGATCTTTGTTAGTGTCTTTCTTCCTCGAGAGGGTCCCCGTATTCAGACTACAGGTTGAGTGGGACTTTTCGGGTCCTAGGGATCTGAGGATGTTGCGATGGTGTCCGCTCATGGCCCGGCACGTGGCAGGACCAATCATCAAATATGACGATATTTTCTTTGACTGGTTGCAAAACCAGATGTTGATGGTCGATGACTACACGTATGTCAGGTTGGATTTCAGAGGTGATCCGGATTTAGCACTGCCTGAGGACACTCAGTGGGGAGACCTCGATAAGAAGTACACACATTTTCTCTTTTTAAATGTTTTTGAATTTTAATCATATTCAAATGTTTTTTGGTTTTATATATTTATCCGAAGACTAACAAAAAAATGTTTGTTGATAACACAGATGTCGGACCGTATAGACCTCCTGGCACTTCTCCTATCCAGCGACGAGGAGAGGTTGCAGCAGCAGTACCACAGTATGCCGAAGACTATCAGGTGGTGGAACAGAATTTAGAGGGCCTGACAACAGATATTCCAGATATGACTCTGGAAGAGATTCCACGACGTGATCAGCGTCACACTGTAGGGGTATCAGCAGCTATGGGTCGAATACTCCACAGATTTTCTAGAGCAGTAGTGTGTTACCGTGAACGTCATCCGTGACGTCACTTTATAGAAGCTATAAGCTTCAATTTTTTATATTTTGGTCTTCGGACAAACTTTTTGTAAAAAACAAACTCTTTTGATCATTATATACAAATGGATTCTACCGGTTTACTTTATGATGTGTGAATTTTAATGTGTTTGATTTATAAATGGTTCAAATTTCTGTCCAATACATAATTAGCCAATGCATCTATTAATGTATTAAGACATCTAGGAATATGTTGATATTCAATGTGATCAAAATATCGTTCCAAGAGGCGAATCCGCAAATATACCCGTAACAGAGTAGGGCTTCAAATAGAGTAGATATTACTTAGCTGTAGTACTACAAGCTGCGAGTCAAGTCGCATGACCAAATGACAAATTCCGAGCGAGATAGCATCAACCAATAATTAAATAACAGCACTATACTTTGCAATGTTGTTGGTTGCACGACCAAGACATACACCTTGTAAAGATATAAGTTCATTTGTTGGGGCATAGATTGCCCATGCAGCGGAAGCTAGGTTCCGAGTACTACGGCTAGCACCATCAGCGAAGCCAATATAGGGTAGCAAAGACTCCGACATCTAGCAATCAAACACAATGTCACATAAGGGCAGAGACCAGATAATGTCAAAAGAAAACTAAAGTAACACACACAAAGTATGATACATAAAATACAAGTACTTGTGCACAAATGACTTATGCATACTACTTCTTCAAGTACTACCCATTCCTGGGTTCACTCAAAGGTATACCATCGTAATCAACCAACTCATACGCTCATTTTTCCAACACTCGGTGAACAATGTAAGGACCACACCACATTGGTTCAAATTTCCCAGCTCCTAAGACATCTCGATCTTGTTCATAAAGAAGAACAAGATCACCTTCAGAGAAAATGTGAGGCTTGACATGCTTGTCATACTGTGCCTTGACACGCTTCTTCTGGGCTTCTATTACCAGAGTGGTGTCATGTCGAGTCTCATCTAATCACATCAGATACAATAGATGTTCTTCTTCAGTAGAAGTATTGGGTAAGAGTTCGATAGCTAGCTTTAGAGAAGGTATCTCACATTCTATAGGAAGAATGGCTTCCACACCATAGACCAATCGAAAGGGCGTAAAACCTGTAGCAGATTTAACAGATGTTCGGTATGCCCACAATGCCGAAAACAACATCGTGTGCCAACTTGTTTTATGAATACCTATCATCCCTCAAAGCATAGTTATAAGAACTTTGTTGATTTCTTTGACCTGGCCATTAGCTTGCGGATAATAGGGTGTTGAGTTATCATGACGAAGACCCAACTTTTCCGTAAGTTCAGACATCATAAAATTCCTAAAATGACTACCATGATCAGTAACAATAGCTTGAGGAACCCCAAAATGAGCTATGACATGGTTAAAAAGAAACAAAGTTGCAGTCTTTCCAGTATTATCGAATGTCGGCATCGCCTCAGCCCACTTTGTAAAATAATCAATAGCTACAATGATGTAACCATGCCCCCCGACTGAGTGAGGGTGACATGTCATGAAATCAATGCCCCATTTTTCAAAAGGACCAACTGAGACTACAGGATGAAGAGGAGCAGGATGTGACCGAATTTTCTGGTTGTAGGTCTGGCAGGCATGGAATTTCTGGACGACAGTAATGCAGTCGTTAAACAAGGAAGGCCAAAAGTAACCTGCGCGTAAGATCTTCTGGGTAGTAGCATACCCAGACATATGACCACCACATCCTCTGGAATGGCAATCATTCAGAGCTTTCTCAGCTTCGTCAAAATTCAGACAACGGCGAAAAACAGAGTCAATACCCCGACGGTAAAGAGTATCCCCGAGGATAATGTATTGACGTGCTTGATAACGAATGCGACGTCGTTCACTATTAGACAAAGCAGGCTAGAAAGTATGAGTTTGGAAATATATAATGATATATCCATACAAAATATCGTCAGTACTAATTAGGAAAAGAGATTCATCGGGTAATGAATCTACTTCTACATTTTTCGTGGCAGAGTGAGGAAAATCACATATTAACTCAGCAAAAAATAAGGATTTCTTAGACATGACGCGATCGAATTCCAAGTCAAACTCCTGGAGTATGACAACCCATTTGGAGTACTTTCCCCCTAGCAATTGACGTGTCAAAATATGTTGCATAGGGTTGCAATGAGAAATCACTGTAGTTTTCCATGAGAGGATATAATGTTGAAAGCATTGAACAGTTTGAACGACAGCCAAGGCCAGTTTTTCAACATGTTGATACTTAATTTCAGTTGATGTAAGACTTCAAATCAAGTAATAAACAACATGCTCGTCGCCCTTGTCATCCTCTTGGAAAGGAACCATGCCAATAGTATACTCGGAGGCAGCAAGATAAAGAAAATAATCACGACTATAATCAGGAGGAAAGAGAAGCGGAGCTCGTGTGAGGGACAACTTCAAAGCCTCGAAAGCATTGTTGGTAGCGGTATCCCAGATGAACTTTGAACCTTTCTTTAGTAGCCATGTAAAACAACGAGTAATCTCGGCGTAATTAGGAATGAAACGACGAAGAAAGTTTGTTTTCCCTTGCAAACTTTGCAACTGGCGTAGTGTAGAAGGAGGAGGGAGATTAAGAATCACCTCAACCTTAAGAGGATCTACCTGGATCCCTTGACGTGAAACAATGAAACCTAGAAGACGGCCAGATTCGACGCAAAAAATGCATCTATGAGGATTTAAACAAATGCGATAGAACTAACAACGAACGAAAATTGCTCGGAGATGAGTGGGGTGATCGACGCGGCGTAAAGAATGAGCAGGTAAATCGTCCAAATAAGGTTGAATGATATGCTTTATATTGTGAAAATCATAAGACATAGCACGTTGAAACATCGCGCCAGCGTTCTTCAGACTGAAGGGAAATTTTCTATAGGTGAAAGTACCCCAAGGAAAAATAAAAGCGGTTTTATGTTGGTCCTCGGGAGCGATATTAATTTGATTATAGCCGTAGAAACCATCCATGAGAGAAAAGATTTCACTTCCAGCACAGTCATCGACAATCTGGTCGACGAAAGGGGTTGGAAAGTTGTCTTTTGGACAGGCTTTGTTAATATCCCTATAATCAACACACACACGAATACTGCCACCTTTCTTATCAATCGGTACAGGGTTAGAAACCCATTCTGTCAGAGCCATGGGATAAATAAAGACAACTTTGAGAAGTTTTTCAACCTCAAGCTTCATGGTCGTCGCTTTACGTGGGTGGACCGGACGAAGGCGCTGCCAGATTGGTTTATCTCTAGGGTATGTCTTTATCTCATGTACAAAAATAGCAGGGTCGATACCAGGCATCTCTTCATAGCTCCAGGCAAAGATGTCACGAAATTCTTTGAACAGGGATGTGTAGGTGACAATTTCATCCGGAGAACACGAATCTCCAATGTGAACATTTTCAACTATCCCATGTTTAACCGATATGTCAATGGGAATCGTGGGAGATATATTACTAAGGTTCCCTTTGGAAAACACATCATGTGTAGAGCCAGGAACGGTCGATATGACAGCAACGGTCGACGGATCCGAAATCCATTGGTAGTTATCGAGAGTGTGTTGTTCCAAAAAGAGTATGGAACGATGATGCCCATCGTCCCAAGGAGTGTCCTCCATGACAGACATGATCATCTCATCAGTGGGAAAAATGACATGGAAAGGATCGGGAGACAAATCATCAAGAGAGGAGGAAGAAGGTGTTGCCAATTGAATGGCCTGATAAGCAGACTCAACCGGACTTAAAGGCATGACTTCGCCGAAACGAGTGTGATCTCCAGGGTCAGGGACTATCCAAGGGTCAGAAGAAGTAGGGAGTTCATGATATAGGGCGAATATCATGTTGATAGAAGCAACCGACGGGTGTGGAACATCGGGTGGTGGTGGAATGGGGAAAGTACCCATTAACAAAGAGTCCTTTAAAAGACCGACACCGACATTCTCATAACCCGGCGGGGTCTTAGGTATAAATGGCACATTTCTATTACAAGTATCGAAATTAAAGAAGGCAAGTTGATCAACTATAACAACCTTCCTGTGATGAGGAAATCTTACTAGACAGAAAAGTGTTGATACAACTGCACACATGGAATCTATCCAGCTACGACCAAGTAGAAGATTATAATCAAGGGGAGCATCGAAGACTTCCACTTCAACTTGGACTGTCTTACCTTCTAGAGTAATAGGTAACAATGGAAGAACATCGTAAGGCTTAAAACCAGAGCCATTGAAGGCTTTCAAAGTATTTTTTGATTCGTTCAAGGGAGGAGAGCCAATGGCTTTCCAACAAGCAAAATACATTACACACGTTGAGGCACCCTCGTCGATTACAGTTCGACAAATGTTCTTGTCAGAGACAACAACTTGTATCTGGAATGCGAGTTGCGGGGGTAACCGTGGAATGTGATCATCCAAGTCAAAGACTATTAAATTCGTGTCTGTAGGGTCAATTCCACCTATAGCTTTCAATAGTGCCTTCCATTATGCAGGACAAGATTGAAGGACTTCAAGGGATGACATTGTCGAAGGTGCCTAGGCCAGATCTTCTACAATACTGTAGTTCTGGGCCGCACGAGCATGAGGTTTGAAATCCGACTTGTGAACAACACCCTTAGGGGGTTGTAAGACTGTATCAAGGCTCGGTCGTTCAATATGAAGAGGACCATTTGTAGGTGGAGTCGGTGGAGAGGTTTGTACCAACGTAGGAGGTGAATCGTCAACCTTCTCCTTAGACGGAGTATAATCTTTGGCTCTAGTCGTGAGTGCAACGTTGTTGGGCTTGGAATCACTAGTACACATCAAAACATAAGATGTGGTAGAAGTAGATGGTTGGTCATGGATGACCAACTAAGCATGTTGTTGAGACAGGAAGGGTTGGGACAAGACTGTCGATGTAGATGGTTTAGGTGTTCCTTGAAGAAACTTAGTGACCTCAGCGCATTGTGGAAAATCCTTCGTGTAGTGATCGTGGTTTGCGCTTATCCTGACATTCAACAGGAGTATTTTTAGGCTACTCTGTTTGATTATTATTTTTGCTCTCCTTATTCTTGCCTCTCCCTTTCTTGGATTTATTTTTACCAGTCGGGGTAGATTGAACAGCGTTCACCTCAGAAGTTTTACCAGTGGAAGTGGCAGGAGACGAACCATTTTGAACATTAGAAGTAGCAGACTTAGGATTGGAGCTTGAAACAAAATGTGATTGTACGTGGGCAGAACCAATCACACCGTCAGCTGCATGTGAGGCAGCTGGAGTAGTTGAAGTGCTGGAAGTACTAGGATGAGGTAACTCAGGTAATAAATCTTAAAGTGTTCCCATTTGTGAATAAATGAGATCAAGATATTGAGCACGACTTATAGCCTGCTCTTCTGTGACAATGCCACCCATGGAAATATCTTTACCAATTTCATTCACAAATGACTTTGTGAACCATTCGGCCAGTAACTGATCGGGGAGTTCAAGTTTAATGAGACGTCGACATCGTCGCCACTCATGGATATGATCTGAAATATGAGTGCCTTTAGTCTGTTTGAAAGAAGTCAAAATCTCATTCCCAGTAACATAACGGATCGGTAACTGGTAATGTGTAAGAAAATCCATAGCTAGGGTGTTGAAATCAAAGTAGAAACCTCGTGGAAATTCAATATACCACTTCACAGCAGAACTGGTAAGGGTTCATTGAAAAATACGTAAGTGAATGGAGTCATCCATCAATGAGTTGGATGAAAACCAAAGGTGAAAAGTCATCACATGATTGTTCGGGTCCTCTCCCAGTTTGCCATCGAACTTCGGAATGTCCGATGGAAGCTTAGCTGGAATAGCAGGCCATTGGGGAGAGTGACGAATAGGATCATTTAGAATTCTAGACAAATCTGGCAAATCCAGAGTAGCAAGACAAGGTAACTGCCGATTCACCTGTGGGTACTGGTGACTTTGGGGTGGAAGCCCCATTGGAAAACCAGTAGGACCATATGCAGTCTGTCCATAATAGGAAGACCCTGGCTAATTCAGTGGTGGTTGAAGAGGATAGTAGCTCAGAGGATTATAACCTTGAGTGGGGACATGAGTTTGAGAATTCGTACCCCAAATAGGATTTGGTATACCTGGATATGGTTGGCCTATAGTAGGGACAGGTTGTTTCCCCCCAGTTGTCTGTAGAAGATTTTGTAGAATTTGATTCCAATACTGGGCCAAAGCAGGAGGTATATTTTGTTCGAAAGGTGGGGTCGGTCCCCCTATCGTAGGTGGAGTTCCAACCAGAAGTTGTGTGCCAATCGTAGGATGTGTAGTAAGTGGATTATGTCCAGGAGGAGGAAATGGAATCGTGCCACCTTGTCCACCAATGGGAATCTGCAAGTTTAGTGCAACGGTAGGTATAGTGCCACTAGGATTAGGATTGCCGAAAGGAAATTGAGGGAGTGTCAGAATAAAACCAGGAATAGGATGCCCAGAAGGACCAGCAGGAGTACCGACTGGGGTTTGCGGAGGTGTTGGATTGGAATCATTCAACAAAGCATTCAATGCATGGTAACCGGGTGGTAGTGTCGGAGTGACATTAGGCATTCGCTGGGTATTGATAGGAGCAAGATTAGCTACAGTAATCTCGGTTGGGACACTCGTAGCATTCGCGATATGGGCCATCTCGACAGGAAGAGTAAAGTGATAAGTAGTATTCACCGGGACCGTCTTAGTCTCAGGAAACACTAGAGGGTTAATCTCGGAGATGATAGGTGACTCAGGACTAAAGAGCGGCCTGTGGACGTTTGCTGACCAAAAAGGATCTTGGCCTTCTTCACCGGGAAAGGGCCCAATGGGTGATCCAGACGAGGTAACAACTACGTCTCCAACAGAATCTAATCACACAAAAGGTTTTTCACCACGGCAAATTCGATAGTCTTCTCTAGTATTAGTAATTCGAAAAGGTTCTAGAGAATCAGTTGATTCTACTTGGGGTGTGGTAACAATGGCAGTGTCACTGTGCTGAGGAGAATCCTCAAGTGTAGTTGTAGGCAAAGGTTGTGACTTGTCCAGATGCTCTAGAGATAAACCTTGCATTCTACGTGAGCGACGTGGGGGAGCTATTGTAAACAAATAACAAGCTCCACGAAGAAAACTCCTATGGTCAACTTCGAGTAACAAACAACGTGCACTAGTAAACAAAATCTAGGAAGAAAACACCAAGCAAACAAGACCTTCTAATTTCGAAGCCACTAGTTGGTGATGAAATCCAACATTGCAACAATGAGACAAGAAGGGGCGGGGCTAGGGTGGAAAAGTTATGCTGACGACCTGCTTAACGGACTTACACCCTGGTGCAAGCTCCCATACATAATCATGGGTATACCCTCCAAGGAGCCTGAGTGAGTTTGATCAACGTCAATTCCAGGTACCATGAAGTCTTTCCCCTCCACAGTCACCTTGGGTAAGAACCTAGAGAGAAAGGCCACTAAGGCCACAACAAACAACAATATAGCCTGGGGGAACAGTCGACGGTCTGATCCACACGCAAGGGCAGGGTATCTAGCCCGAAATCAACTCAAAAGGCTTCCACTCATCATTGTGGGTATACCTCCGAGTGACCCCTGTAATACGTGCAATCTCTACACTGATGTCAACAAAGCAGGGTGAGTAACTCTGCCAACACCAATGCGACCTAGTGCTTGACCCTTGTGTTAGAAGGGCTTCCCAGGACAATATGTTGCAAATGGAATTTGACACTCCCTAACTCAAGATGCTATTGTGTGTTTTGAGCTTTTGGAGAGTGTATCTCTCTTCCTACTCCAAAGCACTAACCTAACTAAATGTTGGTGTAAAAGGGCCCTAGAAAAGAATTACGAGATAAATTTTAAGATTACGTAATGTTTTTAAAACCTGTTGTTTACTCAAAGGTAACGGAAGTGAAACTTGTGTTGTATGACTCTGACCCAATAATGCAAGGATGCAAAGGAAATGTATCATTGTTTGTTCAATGAATCCTAGTTATGGTAGAGAGAGAAAAATTTCAAGATCAACCCTGTACTACAATGCAAAATTTTGTTTCAAATGTCAATACAAACAATCATCTAATAAATGAAAATGCTCTATGTGTCTTTTTCAAATACTTCAACAATCTTGAAATTTTGATTTTCAATGTTTTCTAAAAGACAAAAACAATTTGATGAAAGAAAAACTTTATGTTCACTTTTCAAAAAGAACTCTCACTATACCAATGAGAGAGCAGAAAATCAAATCATAAAGAATCAAGCAATAACAATCCAATCAAATCTTTCAATGAAAGAAAAAACAAAGAGCAAACCAATGAATATTCTCAATGCAAGCGAAAATGTTCTTTCAAATCAATAAGCAAATGAGAAAAACCAAGCACTTAACTCTAAACCAATCACTGGTTCTCAACCAATAAGACACACTCAACTCCTGAAGTCAGAGAGAATGATTTTGCCAATAAGAATCAAAAAACGAAAGTTAAGCCACAAAGGTCAAGAAAAAACCTTGAAACCCTAGAACTGTTCAAGCATGCAAACTAAAGCAAGAAATATATCAATCAATGATCCAAAAAACCCAAAAGAGGTAATTCAACTGATCTGAGCAGTTAGAAAAACCAAAACTCAATTTCAAAATTTTCCAAAAATCTTGCTCGCAGGTAAGCAGTATTACATAGTGCGAGAATCTAAGATTCTCGCAGGTGACCTTTTAACAAGGTGCGAGGTTCTCGCACTGAAACCTATGTGCAGGGTGAGAACCCACTCGATTATCGCAAGCTGCAATGAAAGCAGTGCGAGAACTCCTGAACATAACAAAAATTTTGAAAATGAAATCAAAATTGACAAAGGCTTCTGGACCCAGAAGGTCTATCAGGATATCCTGAAGACTCAGAGACTGATAAGACAGGAGAAAAATGGAGCTAGAGAAAATGGCCATAGAAAAACGCAAAAAACCACAAAGAAAAAGGGATTGTTCCCCAGTATGGTCACCAATTTTGTTATTGGATAAATCTGTAAGTGTGGACACAAACCGATCTCCCTAAATCCACCTGGATCTAGAACAAAACAGGATAGAATAATACTCTTTCCCTAGATTTCAACTATTGAATGAACTAGGAGACAAGAATCATGAACGTACCTTATGATCGCTTCCTTGGGTCTTTGTTGTTCCAGATCCAATCCAATTCTCTTGTGCCGTCAAGACCACAAAAATACAAACCAATCGAAGTGAAGACAACTCAATATATTCAACAGTTAATCTATGTATATGATCAAGGAGTTATACAATAAAGTGACATTAACTTTATGGGAAAGGGACATATTATTGTATTATATTGATATAAAGCAAAGATTACAACCTGAGCCTTGATGTGGAAAACCTCCTTTCAATGGCTCCTGGATCTGACACACACACCTACTCACTTGCATGAAGAAAATCAACCACTTTTGATAACCTTGCTAGAGTTCTCTAGCTGCTGTAGCTTCAGTCCTTCACACAGTCTTTCATTAATTCTCCTATAAGCTTCTTGCTTGTTTTCTTGCTAACCTCTTCCATGAGAATCCCCTCAATATATAGCAGAGAATGAATTAGTTACTTGGATAGGAATGATCCCAAAATATCAGGAAAGCCAGTACTTAGATAACCATTCGAACGCCATCTCATCCTTCTAGAAGATTCCCTTCTAGAAGCTTCGAGAATTCATCCTTTTCCCTTATTTAGAAGATGTTCACACCCTAGCAGTTAGACACAGTGTGAACTTCTTGCACCCTGGATTAAAGAAGCCTGCAAGAATCATGCATTCTCGCAGGAAAATGTATTGCCAGCCTGCGAACCTTTCTCAAAACTGTCATTTCTGGAAAGAGATGAAGGTAACTTTTCTCTGGATAAAGTTCTAATGAAGAGCCTGAGTACACCATAATCAATACATCATCATGACGACCAAAATCATGGGTAACAAAGATATAATGGCTCATGTAGAGGTATGTCTAGTTTACTGGAACAAGCAATCATCATAGTCTTCTCCCTCCATATGGGAGAACCTTTAGTTCTGAATCTCACAATGCTTCTATTCATAAGTCTTTCATACATTGTTCTTCATCACAACTTTTGTTTCTTCTATTTGATTTCTTCTAGTGGGTTCAAACCAAGCTGGTAGTCTTGTGATTCTTGATATAATGACTGGTTGTTTTGGATTTTATTTCTCTCTTTGAATCTTCATGTTCTTCCTCATGTTTCTCTTTAGCTGTTGGGTCCATCAGTTTTCTATAGATTCCATGCCCTGAATTTTATAACTTTCTTCCTTTCATCATAGGATCATGGATGTAGATGGACAACCAGTGATACCTTAAGGTTTATTTTCGAAGAAGACTTTTTCTAAAGTCAAATTGAACACGTTCTTCTTTTCATGCTTGTTTCCATTGATGGGAACATGGATAGATACTTCATACTCTTCAATGGATAACATTATCTAGGATTAGCTCTCTCCTAATCCTTGCTTCATGCATGAATGCATGCTCTTATTTTTGAATTATATAATCGGATCCATCCATCTAAGAGAGTCCAAGATTTTGTCTGCATCCTTATTACCTTCTGCAAAGTGTCACAAGTCTTCTCCTTTTGATTGCTGACTTCTTTTGGTTTTTACTTCTTCTAGGTTTCTTCAAGTTTGATTTTGATTTCGACAGTTGTAATATCTTCCATAGGAATTGCTACCATGGATTGTCAATGTACTTCATCTTTCCATGTGTATTGCTTGTCTTAGAGTCATCATGATATCAATCCTTCTCTTGTTATTCTTCCATAGGTATTGTTTCTCTTTGATAATATTATATTCTAAGAAATAGATATGCAAGATATGTACAGAAACTATGTAAACATGGTATGTATAAGAACTATGAAGAATATTGTTACCTTGTCTTAGAAGAAGAAGTATGTTTTATCCTTCTTGGTCTTCTTTGAGGTTTTCCTTTCTTCGGCAACTGATGCTTCACGTGTTTCCTTCCTTTTATTTAGATCGGGACAATGATTCTTGTAGTGACCATATTTTCGATAGTTGAAGCATTGTGTTTTTGACATATCTTTCTCTTGATTTGGCTTCTTCCTTGAGCCAAACTTCCTTTTATTCCTCAAATTCTTGAACCTTGTTGTAAAGGCTTGATAATCGTATTTCTTTTTGGCTTTCTCTTTTTCACTAATCTTTGATTCTTATTGTGCACAACAAGTCCAAATTTATTCAAATGTAGGATACTCCTTCCTTGTGTTCATGCTTGCGGTAAATGCATCCCATGTCTTGGGAAGACCATTGAGTATTATATTTACCAGTTCCTTCTCTGAAATGATCTCTTCAATAGGTTGTAGTTGATCTCTTAACTGAGAGATTCTCACAAATTATGATGTTATGTTGTCATCATCATTCATTTTCATGTCACATAGCTCATTATTCAGACTCATTACCTGTCGAATGTTTTTGACTAAGAAGAGGTTTGTTAGGTCATCATACATATTATTAGATGAGTCAAGATGGGAGATGTAGGGTATCAAGTGGTATTTTAGAGAATCCACTATGATAGTCATGGAATTGATGTCATTATAATTGAACTTCTCCATAACTGCAACATTATGGGGTTCCTTCTCTTTTCCTCCTTCAAACTATGGTTCCGTGATCTTTCCTTTCATGATGTCCAACACCTTATTCTTGGAAAGGATAAGGTCAATCCTTGTCTTCCACACTTTGAAGTTAGAAGTCCCTTCTAACTTTGTTTCTGACTTCATAGAGTAAGCCATAACTGCTTTGACTTGGTCAACCTTTGACTTTGACCAAAAAATCAAACTTGATGTCTTGTCTTGCTGAGAATACCAGGAGGTGCGCTAGACTAGGGCGCACTAGGCTATACAAAAATTAGGTCAATCTCTTCACTTAAGGTGCCTCAACAATAGGGTTAGGGTTTTTCTACTACAACAAAAACTCATTGCAACTGCAACTGTGACTAAGAAAATCCTCCCAATCTATCTTCCAGCAGTTAGACTACCCGAAGATAGTGTGGGCCCATAACCTATTAGAAAGTAATAGATGTTATCATTTAACCATAGATAATATAGCAATATTGTCACCCAACCATAGGCCAAATCCACCCCCGAGCACCTTAACCTTGACAGAGAATGATTCTGGAAGAAAACCAATATCTAACCAAGGCTAATGCATAAATATAACCAATACTAATCATAAATTCCAACCATAACCAACAGAAAGTCTGAGCCTAAACAAGGAAACCAGATTGCAGTAGTTGTTGGCTATAGCTGCTCCCCATACTTGCGCACTAGCCCAGTTCCTGTAGTGCGCACTTCTTCCTAGCTGCAATTCTAAGCAATGTGTACAAAATGAGGTCTGGATACTTGTATTTATACTATTTCCTGAGTTTTCTGGGCTGACTTCTCATTTTGGAGACTAAATACTCAATATTAATTATTTCCTTGAGTCGACTGGTCTTCTAAGGTTATTTTCAATGCTTTATGGTTACTTCTTGCTTCCCTTAATATTTATTCTCGCCAGGGTTACACGTGGAGGTAAATACCTCCCACAAATACCATAATATCAACAATAGGTTCCCCCCCAGTAAACATTTTCCCTCTGAATGAAGGCTTCCACCCAGCTAAAGGTTGGTCTCCCATTAAAGATTGACCTCCAATGTAGGGTATATTGATCTGTAAATTTTGAGATGGACGTTGAGTAGCTTGTGTATCTGTGGTTGTCTGAAAAAATTGGCTTCCGTTCATCTGGCCGATGGGATGAACAAGTAAATCACTTGATGTGTTCATGTGTATTGTTGGAACAAATATAATCCTAAGCTTTGGGATTTACATTCTCCACGTCATGAAAATATAGTCCTTCCGAAAGTTGTAACTCGAAAATTAAATTTTTAAACTTAAATCAATTTCATTTCTGGTTAATTGGTAATAAAGCAGGCATGATACCCATCGTTGATGAATTTTCCCCCATTTGATCGAACGATCTTATTTTTACTAGAGTTTTGGAGCCGCCTAATTATTAAAACGAGTACATCACTAAAGGTCGCTCTGGAGCTTCATGCTTTGGGTGTTTTTTTGATATTATGGTAGCTGCGGGAGGTATTTACCTCCACATGTGAACCTAACAAGAATAGAATACTCTGAGAAGCAAGAGAAACCCTAATGAGTTAGCTAATACCCCTTGAAGTCTTTTTGGCTCAAGAAGATAATTTATATTAGGTTATTAGCCTCCTAGAGAAGAAGTCAACCAGAAATAATAATAATATATTGAACAGACACATATCTAGAAGGAGAATTCGGCCCCAAAAAAATCTAGCAGAACCAGTATAAATACAGAGCGCCAGTTCTCATTTTGACACATCTCAATATTGCAGACAGCAACTGGTGTGCACTGCAGTTCCCAGTTTGGTGCACACGTGTGGAGGAGAGCTACAGGAGTAGCTGCTGCAGCTAGCAGTTTCAGTGTTGGCTTGGACTATCTCTTCGCTAGGGCTTGGACTATCTAATCAACTATTGTTGGTGCACTATCCTTGGAGGAAGATGCGCTACACCTTGTTTGGCTATATAGCCTAGGGTTTTCTTCTAGAGTAATTCTCAGTCAAGTTTAAGGTGCTCGGAGGGTGTCTTAGGCCTATGGTTGGGTGACGAGGGTATTATTATCACTAAAATTTTGTCCGCAAATGGTTACAAAAATTCAGCATCGTCAAACAGTGATGAGGTCACCCATGGATGAAAAATATCACAAAAGCATTTTCAAAGGGTCAAAAACTATATAACCAGTGACAAAATTAAAGGGCGTTATGAATACACAGGGCATGCACACACATGCACAAAAATAAAATGTAGGAATCACACACATGCGCTCGATGTGCGACTATTGTCGCAAAAATCCGTGCACCTGAGAAACGATGCATTTATGAGAGCAGTCGGACTCCCACCCACTTTTGGTCCATCTTCCAAGTTCATTTGACACTCAAATCTGGACTGGATTCGATTGGGTGGCTAGTCAAAGACCTATAAATTCCCTAATTAGCCTCTTTACACACTACAAACTGGTTGGACAATACCTCAAAGGAATGCTATAAAAAGGCCATGGATGCACTTCATTTTTCAAGGAATTTCATAGCAAAGTTATGCTGCCACTATTTTCTTGAGGAATCCTCTATTCTTGTCAAGATTGTATTAGCATCATTTCATTGGGCAATCCATCTCACCTCTTGAGTGGATTAGCAAGGAATTCTTTCACCATTTTCATTTTCATTTTCAAAGTTGTAAGAAGAGCTTATTTGTGGGGGTCCAAGAGCCCTCCCTTGGAGGAAAAAGGGACTCATAGTCCTCTTTCTTCTTGGTGTATTCTTTCACTAATATCAACCTTACCATTGGTGACATGGGTCTTATTGTTTCTTTTGTCCTTATGTCCCTATGTTCATTAGTTTAGTTGTTGTTTTATTTCTTAGTTTAATTCTTAGTTGTTCTTTTATATTTCTTTCTCAAACCCTTTTCCTTCTAGTTGTCCTGCTTAGAAAACCCAACTAAGCTTGCAAGCACCTCTATTTTGCTCACTAAGGTGATGAAAGAGGCACAACAGATTGACAACTCAACCAGGGAAAGGTATCAATTTCCTACCCCATTTGGGTTTTTCTAGCTTTTCTTTTGGTTTATTTAACTTGCAGGTGCATTAACCGGCCCAAGCTGACCTGCTAAACATCCAATTCCAAGTTGAATTGAGAGAATTCCATCCAAATTTTTTCTTCACAGCTGTGTGTCTATCGTGCATGGATTTTCTAGCCCACAGATGTGCATCGTGTGCACATGCACCTAAGTCACAGTTCTGTTATGCGCACTTGCGCCCAAGAGTTCATTTTGGTCCATGCACAGGCGCTAAGTGCGCCTCTATCTCCACTGAGACCCGCGCACCTGTGCAAAAAATACATATTGTAAGGTTTTTTGTGATTTGGGGAAGGTCCCTAGCCTTCTTAAAAGTGATTTTATGCATGTTTAAGTTGCACCACAATTATTTCCCTATTCATATAAAGGGATTAGTCAAAACACATAGGCACTTAAGGGGTTAAAATCATTATTTCCTCTTTTTCTTTCATTTTTTCCACATGGATGGCTTGCTTTGACTAAAAAATATAAGTTGGAAATCATTTGTAATCACATATAACTTACATTGGGACAAGAATTTGGATAGAAATCGCTTAGTATGCTCTTCTCTCGCGCCTCCAAGCGACCTTGAGAATCAGAAAAAGATTGTGGGACAATTTCATCTCCCTTAAGAAGATTAAAACCTTTAGGAGACGACAACAGCCCTTCTTGGGACTCCTCTTAGTTTATTTTTCAAACACATCTTAATATTGTAATGGGCCCATATATGCCCACATGCTACAAATATAGGATAGTGTTGAAATTTAATTTCTTAGATCAAATCACTAGGGAAGTTTAAAGGTTTTGTAATGGGCCCACACATGCCCACATGATCACAATCTAGGATAGTTTCAAAGATTTTCTTAGATTAAATCACAATAAGGAGTTAAAGGAATAGTAACAGACCCACATGTCCACATGTTAGCTTCCTAGGGACTTTTGAATTACGCAAGGTTGTACCAAAGGCATTTAGTTAATTAGGTAATCAACACTTGTAAGGACCAAGTGAATTCCACATGCAACAAGGTGACACCTAATTCATTAAAACATTGGCACACTTTCACTCATTCACACACAAAAGTCACTTATCACTCACATAGTTTTCTTCTCGAAACGTGGAGGTCAAAGTAATTTTCCTCCAAAGGGATTCCGAAACACCCCACCCTTTTCTTGATGAAACCATCCACTCCCATTTTAAAATTCAATGAGGTTGTTTCACACCCCCAACCTCCCAAACAACCACATTTAAAATTTTTCTAAAAACTCACTAAGTTTTCCTACACAAGAGGTGCCAAAATAAATTTTTTAGTCTAGGTAGGATTTCGAGGATAGGCATCCAAATAACTCCCCATTATCTGGTTCTCTCATTATCAAAACAATAGAAGTTGTCAAATAGGGAACTGAAAATACTCCAAGTCAAGTGTTCCTAACACCATAAGGTAGGGAATACCCATGAAGGGTTGAAGGTTGAGGTCCGGTTGTTTTGTGCATCCCCTCTTGAGGCACCCACCTCTTGAACGGGATCCAGCCTGTGACCCATTTCTTAGGCTAAAAATTTAAATGTCGCACTTTGACTGAGGTACCTAGTGACAAAAATTTAGGACATCTACCCAGGTGAAAATTGTGGGCTACAATTGCACCTTGATCAGATTTTGTGTGGCTATTGGGAAATATCACCAGCTCTTTTGAGATATGCCCCCTTTACCCCTCATTATAACTGATTATTCATCCTTCACTAGTTTCTCTTCTGGTGACTTTAGACCCCACTGTTGAGTACTATTGGAAGGTCCAGTGCTATTTGAGAGGAAGTAAATTACGTATTTTAGGACAGAAGCATTTTTCTTTGATTCCCTATGCAGACAAAACCCCCTTATCCGCATATATGATACTTTTACTTTATGTATGATACACTTCTGATTACATGTTGATTTAGATATATATTGTGCTAATTTCAAAACATTACAACAAAGGCTCTTGTTTCTTTATTACTCTCACCATCATTTGTACACATTCACTCAACTAGTCGGACATCTTAGGGGACCCACAGAATCCCCGTCATTCTAGGTGCTTGCTAAATCTCCCTCCTATCTTAGGGGGAGTGTCTGGTCTTGCCCACTCATCAACACCACCTTCTCACACTCTAGTGAGTGCCACTGTCTAAGGATCAGCCTTGCTTGGTTCCAAATTACTTGGGTCCACTTCCCAAGGTCCTCCATCCACTCACTCTCCTTTACATGGAAGCGGGGGGGGGTAACTTCCTCTCAAGGGGGAAGTAAAAACCCACCTAGCCCCCCTTCAGGGTCAAGTTCATAGAACACTCATACCATGGCTGGAACTAATCCTCAACCGACACTCCTAATGCCATATTTGGCCTCTCTTAACATACCCGATCTAAGAAAACTTACCAATGATCCTATATTGCATGACCCCACATGGCCTGCAATGCCCACCAAACTACCTTCAGACATATCCCTAAGTTTGAAGGAAAGGCAGGGGATGACTTTGCCAATCATGTCATGACTTTCCACCTATGGTGCTCTTCCAACAGCATCATGGATGATTCCATCAGAATTAGATTATTTCAATGCACACTCACTGGCCCATCAGCCAAATGGTATGTAGATGAAAAATTGGGGTCCCATGTAACTTTCGAGTCCTTCGCCAAAGCATTTTTGACCTTCTTCAAATTACCAACCCGCCATGACAATGGTCTGGAACTATTCTCTAATTTCAAACAAACCTCAACCACACATATCATTGATCACATTCACAAGTGGCATAGGCGACGTAGTTTGTGAAAAGAAGAAACCACCAAACAACAGTGTCTTGACTGGTTTCTTAGATTACTTGTCTCTCTCCTCGATAAGGATGTAGCTTCCACCTTCCCTCAATCATAGGAAGAAGCCATTAGTAAGGCTCAATAGTACAACCTCATCTATTCACAGTCAGGGTACTTATACATTGTACTTCCTGATCTCCCAAAACCCATCCCATTTGGCCAAGACAAACCCAGGATGTCTCACTTAGCAGACAGACTGATTAGTAATACCACTCACCATGGTCCACAAACCCAACAACCACCAATGTATGGAACACTTCAATATCCATCAGCATATTGGGGCACCTCTTATTATGCCCCACCCCCTTATCAACAACCATACCCTGTTGCTATGCCTCCACCCATCAGTCGACCACCACCGACACCCCCCATACACCCATCTATTCAAACAAGTTCAGGTACCCCCTCTACCTTATCTTATAGTACTAGAGAAGGTGTCACACCTCCCTATGTACCTTACAGATCATTACCCCCACAGAATCCATACTTTCCATTTCCTAGTCCCCCACAACCCATGGCTCCCCCACATCCTCATGCTAGGGTGAATTTTGTTCATCCCTATCCCTTTCATCAATATAAAAATTTCAAACAGCTGAATATGGAAAATATAACCCACCCATCGAATAATGCCAAAAATAAAGGAAGAAATAGGAACAACAACAACCCAGGTCAAGGGGGGAATCAACCCCGGCAAAACCAACCTACTGGGGGAAACCAGAACCAAGTGAATCAAAACCCCCAGGGGGGAAATAACAATAGGCGTCATGGGATAAATAACACTAATGTTAAAACCAAATTCCCTTGTGCCCTTTGCGGTGAGTTCAGTCATTATACTCATCATTGCCCCCAAATTGCCGATTTCAAATGGCTGAAAGACTCAGTCAATCTACCACATCCTCCAGCACCACCTACCTCGCAACAGGCCCCACAACAATATGTGCACCACCCCCCCCAGCCGTCCTATAGAATCCCATTCCACACCAAGGTGTGATGAACACTCAACAAGGGATACAACCTACCTCAGCACAGTTGGGACAGTACCTCAATCCAAACAATCCAGTAGATCGTACGATCCTCCTCACCAGTGAGGAGGAAATCCTTCTACAAACATGTAATTGTCAATACCAGACACCCATTGAGTCTCCTCCCATTCACCCAAAAAAAATCCCCGCACCAACGGGATCCCCGTTGGTGATCCCATGCCCTAACACAGAACCACCGCTTCGCATCCCTCTCATCCCATTGCGCAGGATTGTCCACAACCCAAAAGCTAGGGCAGCTCATAATTATAGTTTGGTTGATGACTTAGCACAATCCCCATCAGGGAATATCGACTGGTTCAACAACCCCATTCCTACCCCTGACGCTTTTGAAGAAGGAAACATGGCCAACATTTCCCCGACCATCAAACTCGATATTTCCATCAAAAATGGAGTCGTCGAGGAAATGACCATAGGCCCTGCTTTCACTCCTTAAGAAATCATCGCCTATAAATCCCTCTTCTAAGAATATCGGGATATCTTTTCCTGGTCATACACAGAAATGCCTACCCTTGATCACTCAATCGTCGAACATCGCATCGACACTTGGCCTGAAATAACCCCAGTTCGTCAAAAACAGTGACCGCTACACCCATCCAAAGCAGTGATCATCAAAGCTGAGATTGACAAATTACACGATGTTAGGTTCATCTACCCCATCGCCTATACATCATGAGTTTCCAACCCTATACCCATTAACAAAAAATAGGGCATTATCCACGTCTGCATGGAATTCCATGATCTCAATCGTGCATGTCCCAAAGAAAACTTTCCAACACCTTTCATCGATCAAATTATCGACGATTGCGCAGGCCATGAGGCTCTATCCTTCATGGATGGTTTCTCTAGTTATAATCAAATATGAATCCACCTCATCGATCAATACAAAACCGCATTCACTAACCCTTGGGTTACTTTTTCATATCGTGTCATGTCGTTTGAACTAAAGAATGTTGGCACAACTTTCCAATGGGCTGTGACATATATTTTTCATGATCTAGCTCATATGATCCTTGCATAATTGGACAACCTCACAGCTCGATCCAATAAATGCACCCAACATCTTGATGATTTATGGATCATCTTCTAACGGTGTCATCAGTACAATATCCTCTTGAACCCCCTCAAGTGCGTTTTCTACGCCACCACAGGGCGCCTCCTCAGATTCATCATTTCCCAAAGTAGTATTACCCCGGAGCCCCTCAAAGTCCAAGCCATCACAGAAATTCCACCTCCCTGGAATTTACGTCAACTCTAGAGCCTACAAGGAAAAGCTAACTTCCTATGGTGATTTGTCCCAGACTACACCACTTGAGCACACGGCTTCCTTCGCTTACTTCGCCACAACATCCCATTTCACTGGGATGAACCTGCCCAAAAATCATTTGATGATCTTAAAATGGTGCTCTCCAATGCCCCTTTAATTAGTGCACCCGACTACAATCGCAACAATATCTTCTACATATTAGCATCAGTTGTCTTAGTAGCCGGAGTTCTCGTTCAAATCAGTAATGACGATCATGAGCATGTCATTTACTATGTCAGTAAAAATGTCTCAGGGCCACCCTTGAAGTATAAACACAAAGAAAAAATAGCCCTTGTCATCATTGTTGTAGGAAAATCTGCCTGCGGACAAGTAGATCGACCTCTAAGGTTTGACCTTAACCCTAGACAGAAAAGTGCTTATCATGGACACTGAATTCCTTTCGAATCTATCTAAGCCTAATGCATGAGAAGGAAGAGTAACAAAAGTACCTCTTAACCGACGTTTGTCCCTGCACGCTCCGAGTTGCGCTCCAATCCTTTGCTCTTCGCTGAGGTCTGTGGACAAAACAAGATACGACCACTTCCTACTCTATTGACATTAGCTTGAAAACAGATCTATCACTGAATGATAATTTCATGTAACATTAGACACAAACTAGAAAGAAACGGGCCAAGCGTGTCATATTAATGAGAATAACGACAGCAGTACTTACAATCGTAGATGCAAATGTGACAGCTTCGTCAGGTCCTCTTCATCTAACCCTTGCCTGAAAGATCCACAACCTGGATGGCAGCAGCTGTACTGGTGGCTCTTCTCTAGCTGATTGCAAATTTCCTCCAAGATCATAATTTTCACATATGTAATTCTTCTTCCTCCTCTCCTCATCATAGAGCTTGCTTATATAGGTTGGGAAGAGGCTAACCACTTGAGTTATGTTTAGAACCAGTTAGGAACCTCTTCCTTGGTTGAGAGATCTTTTGACAAAACCAAGA
>ML787851.1:950030-960431 GCA_009831015.1 Picea engelmannii | reverse complement strand
CTCAGGTAGTGTTAGAGGAGCGTTCCCCTTCCAAAACCTTGATTATGAAGCCTTCTAAGGTATTGAGAGATGTTTGACTTCAGTAGACCAGTTTCCTTCCTTCAAATTGAGTAAATGAGATGTCCCAAGTGCCTCTATGATGTTGTCATCGAGGTAACATGATTCAACAGTATTTACGACACTCTTATGACCAACTTGCGACATTTGCGACAAGTTGTACAGGAGTTGCGACACTTGTGACAAGTGAGAGGCAAGTGCGACACTCATCCAGTTGAGTGATTTGGATGTGTAACAATCATCCTCGTAATCCATAAACTGCGTCATTATATTTTTCTTTGCATGACTAAGGTCTTCACCAATTCCAACCCTATGAAATACTTTCTTAGTCGTTGGCAAATTAATTGAAAATTTGATCGATGGATCATTATACTGCAGGAGTACGATATTGAATTCTCAACCCACAAGAGTAAGAAAGCTCTCACCCTCGCCGAGCTGGTCACCAATGCCCCGTCAATACCGACTTCCCTGACGAACATCTCTTTTACATCACTTCAGATGATCCTTGGTACAACGACCTCCTCATCTACCTCCGAACTCAAAATTTTGGTAACCACCTTTCATGAGATGATCATCGTCATATTCACCACCAAGCCCCCTGCTACCTCCTCATCGGAGACATATTATACCGGCGAGGGGTCGACACCATTCTTCATCGATGCTTGACTATTGACGAGGGCGATAGAGTCTTGAACGAGTGCCATAGCGGTGCATGTGGGGGGCATCTTTTAGGAATGTCCACTACTTAGAATATCATCCGAGCAGGTTATTTTTGGCCTACATTGTTTCATGATTGCATTCACACCGTGAAACGATGCAATAAATGTCAACTTTATGCGAACAAAGCAAGAGCACCACCTGCTCTTCTTCACCTAGTTATTACTATCGGCCCCTTCTGTAAATGGGGCATAAACTTCATGACTTGTAATCCCTCCTCCAGCAATGGACACAGATACATTTTCATTGTCGTCGATTACTTCACAAAATGGGTGGAATCTATGCCCACCTTCAACAATATCGCTAACACTACCGCGCATTTCTTGTTTAACCACATCATATCCCTCTTTGGAGTACCACTCCGAATAGTTTCTGATCATGGGAAACACTTCGAGAATGAGATTTTTGTCAAACTCTCATCTCGGATAGGATTCTCCCATGAGTTTGACTCACCCTATTACCCTTAGTCTAATGGACAGGTCGAAGTAGTTAACAAGGTCCTCAAGACCATGTTAAAGTGCATGGTTAACAAACATAAGACCAATTAGCACCATATGTTATTTTTCGTGCTATGGGCTTACCGTACTTCTGTGAAAACAACCACTGGTTTCACACCATTTCATCTAGTCCATGGGGTGGAGGCCACTCTTCCCATCAAGTGCGAAATTCCCACCTTATGCACCGCTATTGAGCTATTACCCAACACTGCTCCAATGGAGCAGCGCTTGCTGAACTTATAGTCCCTAGATGAAGATCATCGATATTCATTACAGAGCAATGAGGCAGCTAAAAGATGGTCAAAGGCCACCTTTGATCACCATGTCAACCTTCGCTCATTTCATGAAGGTGACCTCGTCCTTGCTTACGATATCGCTTACGATACCCTCGGTCATGGAAAATTCGAGTCACTATGGCATGGCCCCTACATTATCCAACATTACCTCAGCAAAGGTTCATACATCCTGGCCTCTCTCGAAGGCCTCTCTCTTAAAGAACCTATCAACGGATTATACTTAAAGAAATTTTATGCATAAGCGTAGTCCTTCCACTTTAGTTTATTTCTTTTATAGTGTTTTTAATCTTTTTTCCATCCCTCACGTCTAAACTATCATTCGTGCTATTGACAGATGCATCCTCCACCGGCCTACCACATCGGTTACGTCGATGGCGCCAGTCGTTGGACACAAAATATCTCTTCAGCAGCTTGGGCCCTCTATACCCCCTCACATGAAATGCTCCATTCAAGTGGCATATGTTTGGGTTCAGCCACCAACAACCAAGATGAGTACACTGTCACATTAGCCTCCTCACCGATGCCTAGAATCATCGTATTTTTCACCTTAGCATCTTTCTCGACTCTCAACTAGTCATTATCCAACTCAACAATGTGTATCACGTCCGCGATCCTTGCCTCTTTCGCAAATACCTCCAGGTTAGACTTTTATCTCGACATTTTGATTTCATTACATTTACACATATTCCAAGACAATTGAATCAAATTACAGATAACTTAGCTAAAATTGTGTTAGACTGGCATATATCACATCAAGATACCTCTACACATATATAATCATATCAAAAATTGTCACAACATTTATATAGATTAGATATCATAAAAAAAGAAACATGTAAACATCACAAAGATCTCAAAATGTATACTCATGTATATATAAGTCAGTCCACAGTGCCATCCAAATGTTTACATACAAAAATACAAGTATCTGCAGGCTAGTGAAGAACCTCGGTACAAAATGGGCTCACCATCCTATATACAAAAATACAAAAATACATAGAGCACCACTCAAGGTGCCTCTAGAGTGCCACCTCCTACCCCTCCCTCAGGCAGTGGTCCCCCACCCACTACTAGTCCCTTCGGACCGGGAGGAAACCGTCTGGTCATAGCAGCACCTGCAACTGCCACTCATTGTACCACATCCTACCACGGTGGCGAAACCCCACACACTGATCCAAGATGCCCTCATCCTGGATACGCAACCACATGCCCTCAAGCACACCCTATCGCAACACCTCCAGGTGATAGAAAACATCCTCAAAATCTGCTCCGACATTCGTTGGAGGAGCATGTGTTGGTCCGTCACTTGGGTCATCAAATTGGCATCTCCTAGCTACTCTCTCCCACTCAGCTGGTCTCGCCCCAGCGTCCTCATGTTGATGTCTCTCTCCTACCCACGGCCCTCCTCGCGGTGGTATCTCTAACTCCTAGCGAGATGGCACTCTCAAAAACTCAACCTCGCATCCGTGAGGTGACACATCTACACATACAAACAACCAAATGATAGTATCAGCATCTATATCATATACATATGTCATGCTATCTCAAAAAACATATATATCAAAACTCACAAACATACCTCGATGATCAAAAACCTCTCCTGGAGGTAACACCATGTCCGGATCATCCCAGAAGTTAACACTAGCATATGGGAACTGCAATATCACCTGCAACATCTGCCACCACACCTATGTCGCCTCAGTCGTAAAGAAGTGGCTACCCTCACCACCATCGTGGTGAAGCAAATAGTCGACCACCGCCTCAGTCGCGGCTCTCATTCCCCAGGAGCGCCCAATAAAATCCTAGGGTGCAACATCAACACCCTCTCCAAAAACTAGGCCACTAGGATGGACCCAAAGGCAAACTCTCCTGTATCAATGGACCGACAATGGTCTAGCTGCCCTACCATCTTAGCATGTAGCATAAGCCCCCAGGTGAAGTGCTCACTAGCCAGTACCCTCTCCATCACACTCAGCTGACCACCACTGATCCGCTGAGTCGCAAGGGACCCATACACTCTCACAATCATCGCTGCTATACAGTGATGCGCTAGAGAATCCATTGCCCCAATCCTCACAACGGAACCCGACATAAATTTTTCCCTCGAACAGAACCTCAAGCCCACTATCACTAGTTCCACATCCCTAGGTAACACCATCTCCACCAGTAGGGGTGTTCCCCGAAAAGGGAGACCAGTCAAAAAATATATGTCCTCCACCGCAGTGAATGCAATCTCCTCTCCTCGCACCATAAAGCAATGCAGGTTCGGGATCCACATCTGGATAAGAAACTGCAGGAGATACTCCTATCCCCGTATCAAAGGGTAGTCATATAACTTCAATAGCCCATAGGATACCAAAGTAGCACGTACCCCCAGATCCTCAATCGCCACAACATCCCTCAACTGGGACCAATCCCGCTCTCACCAACTGACTGGCATCATGCACAATGATCGCCTGTGGCCACATAAAACAATCCCAGGTCAGCCACTTTGACCATCACAAACATTAGAAAGATAATTTTTACACCCTTCAAACTTGCCCCCAAGGCACGGCTGTTTAAACCATAGGCATGCAAACATGCATGCCTGCTCACCCCACAGGCGTGCATGTATGCACGCCTATTCACTCCACAGGTGCACACCCAAGTGTGCCTGTCCATCTCACAGGCATGCATGCAAGCACTCCTTCTCACCCTGTAGGGGCACCACGATGTGCCCCTATCACGAACACAAGCGTGCATCAAAGTGCGCCTGTCCACTACACAGTTGCGCACACATGCGCGGTTGTGTAGCCAACAGGAGTGCACATAATATGTGCCTTAGTCCCCCTTATGGGTGCCCCCATGCATGGATATCTGGATGGTATGCGCACACTTGTGCACACATAAGTCTGGATCGCTCGCACACTTGGGGGCCAAAATCCCTAAAACCCCCTGTATGGCCCTCCATACAGCCCCTTCCCAAAAATGGAAAACCTAATTCTATGCAGGATGATCAAACTACTAACCTAAAGCTCACTAATCATGGATCGACCTCATTCTCCCGGAATCTCCAAATCTCCTTTGAATACCTCTTGTCCAGTCACTCTGGTAGCAAGTACAAATGAGGTGGCAATGTGAGCCCTATAGCTATATATAGGCCTCTTCGCCAAACTTCCAAACACCATTCTGGGAGCTCTGAGTGTCCATTCTCCAATCCGTCTTCAGCAATAGGATCAACATCCCGTCATCTCCATCATGACAGTCCTCGGGCCACCTTTTATTCTAAGCCCCCAGAGTGCCATTTTTTCATACCCCATTCAGGTACACGTGCTCATGTTCAAAGTTATCAAATAAATGCCCGTATGTTCGATTCTCTTCAGATATTGTTCACATCGGGTATTTGGTTTTCATGTGTACAGGTATTTGGTCATCATACATCAATGCCACCCCTACAGGTATATAATCAGCACTAGCATGTAATCATTCCCTCTGAATCTCACTTGCATCTCTAGTGACACCCTCTGACATTTACCTCTAGGATCCCCCTCTCCAGCTCTACAGTACCAACACCTCCACTTGCATCTTCGGTACTGTCACCCGGTAGCACTCTCCCCCACATGACTTGTCCCATTCATAGCACCCTTTTGCACATTGACACTCATGTTGTTTTTCAACCCTTTAGGGATGGGAGTCCTGATAGTCTTACATTATGTCACGAATCATCCACATACTCATTCTCCCCATTTTGCTAGCTTTCCCACCAGACTCCTAGATTATCTCTTCAAGGTTCTATTTTTTACTGCACTTCCACAGTATCATGAACCCTCCATTTCATCCATAATCATTTTTCCCATCTGCAGATTTCCCTTCGTTTTACCTACTTCATACAGAAACCCACCCATGGGGCCCCCCACCCTCCCCCAGTTCTCTAAGAAATTCATTCCCTACCTGGGCCAACCATGTTACATTGGGGCACCCATTTTTGTATTTGCACACTCCTCCCAAATTATTCTTTATTTATTGTACAAAGGCCTTTGTTTCCAGCATTTACATTACCTTTTTGTCGTCACCTTTGGTGACCTTCTTCCCTTTTTGGCCAACACAACCCATGTCGCCCTTGGTTGGGGCACTCCTTATCATCTGCCCTTGTTGACATTATCCATATCCTCTGAGTATCCCACAGGTCGCTTACCTCTGCCCTCTGATTTTGGTCACTTTGTCCCGCCTCTGGCACAACTTATCCCACGTCTTGTTGTCCCCCTAACACTCGACTTCGTTGAGCAGTTGTGGCCACTTATACTTCACATATACCCCCAACCAAGGGCAGTCTTGAGTCTCCATACATCTTGACTTCGACCATGTACCTCCTCTAGTTCCTAACCTCACCTAGTATATTTCACGAAGCCCTTTACTTCTAGGAGTCATGTCCCCCTTTTGTTGACATTAGCATAGTTTTCCAGAAGGGAGACAGTATCTTGATTCTCATTACCTATCCAATGAGAGATCTCGGATGGCACAAGGAGAACCACAATTTCTCCCTGCTATTGTTGACCCCTGTATCATTCGACTTCAACACTTTCTCATGTTACGGTGGGTATTACTTTGCAACTAGTGCAGTTATTTATTATATTTGTCGAAGACCTCTGAATTGGGCTAGGCTATCAATGCCTACAGAATCCGTGTTATTTCTTACATATGTCACTACCTACCATTCAGAGTATGTTCATCCACAGAATTATATTCTTCCTTTATCACGACCGCCCCCAAGGGCACTACAGTTGTCTACATCAACACATCATTCCTCTTTTGAGTTACATGACATGAGCATGGGGCATGCCCACCTCATTTGTACACAGTTTATTTTTACACACCTTATGGAAGGTCAAGTTCTATAGGTTCCCTTCTCCCTCCAATGAGTAACTCTTGACAATCCCACTATCTCTCTCTCTTACAATAGCACTCTCAATAGAAGAAACATTGATGGATTTCGGCTATACATATGCTCCTAACCTCATCCATTAGGGGGCATCTTTTATCATTGAAATTTCATCCGCCAATGGTTACAAGAATTCAGCATTTTCAAACAGTGATGAGGTCACCCATGGATGCAAAATATCACAAAATCATTTCCAAAGGGTCAAAAACTATATAACCAGTGACAAAATTAAAGGGCGTTATGAATACATAGGGCACATGCGCACATGCGCAAAACAGAAATGTAGGAATCACGCACATGCTCCTGATGCATGACTATTGTCACAAAAAGCCACGCACTTGAGAAACGATGCATTTGTGAGAGTGGTTGGCCTCCCACCCACTTCTGGTTCAACTTCCAACTTGATTTGACACTCAAATCTGGAATGGATTTGACTGGGTGGCTGGTCAAAGACCTAGAAATTCCCTAATTAGCCTCTTTAAACACTACAAATTGGTTGGACAATACCTCAAAGGAATGCTATAAAAAGGCCATGGATGCACTTCATTTTTCAAGGAATTTCATAGAAAAGTTATGCTGCCACTATTCTCTTGAGGAATCCTCTATTCTTGTCAAGAGTGTATTAGCATCATTGCATTGGGCAATCCATCTCACCTCTTGAGTGGATTAGCAAGGAATTCTTTCACCATTTTCATTTTCATTTTTAAAGTTGTAAGAATAGCTTATTTGTGAGGGTTGAAGAGCCCTCCCTTGGAGGAAGAAGGGACTCATAGTCCTCTTTCTTCTTGGTGTATTCTTTCACTAATATCAACCTTACCATTGGTGACATGGGTCTTATTTTTTCTTTTTTCCTTATGTCCCTATGTTCATTAGTTTAGTTGTTGTTTTATTTCTTAGTTTAATTCTTAGTTGTTCTTTTATATTTATTTCTCTAACCCTTTTCCTTATAGTTGTCCTACTTAGCAAACCCAACTAATCTTGCAAGCACCTCTATTTTGCTCACTAAGGTGACGAAAGAGGTGCAACAGGTATCATCAATGGTAAAATGAGCACACAATATTATATATTCTAAAAAGTTATGGGCCCACACCTCCTTCATTCAATCTAAATGCTGGAAGGAAACATAGCTACTAGGATATTGAGCTCGTTAAGGAACTACTGCTAGGGTTACTAGCAGAAGCAGTTTCCAAGACATTGTTTCTAGGGTTACTAGTAGGAACTGTTGTAGGAAAATATCCCTTCGGATAGGTAGATCACCTCTAAGAGCTTGACCTTAACCCTAGACAGAAAAATTCTTAACGTGGACACTGACTTCCTTTCAAATCTATCTAAACTAATACATGATAAGGAAGGATAACATAAGTACCTCCATATCGACATGTGTCCCTGCACGCTCTGAGTTGCGCTCCAATCCTTTGCTCCTGGCTGTGTTCTGTAGACAAACAAGATACGACTACTTCCTACTCTAATGATATTAGCTTGAAAATAGATCTATCAATTAATGATAATTCCATGTAACATCAAACACAAACTAGAAAGAAACAAGCCAAGCATGTCATATTAATGAGAATAGCGACAGCAATACTTACAATCGTAGATGTGAATGTGACAGCTTCGTCAAGTCCCCTTCGTCTAACCCTTGCTTGAAAGGTCCACAACCTGGTTGACAGCAGCTTCACTGATCACTTCTCCTTTGGTTGACTATGTGTTTCCTATGATATCATAGGTTTCATGCTAGCAAATCTTCCCACTTTTCACCATCATAGAGCTTGCTTACATAGGTTGGGAGGAGCTTAACCTCTTGATTTATGTTTAGAAAAATTTGGGAACCTCCTCCTTAGATCATGGATCTCTTGATGAAACCAAGAATTTGATTACAACTACCTCCTAATCTCAAAAGATCCTTTCCTTATTCTCCTCACCGAGCTAACAACTGACCCAGATTGGGGAGCACTCCTTCAAAAGGGGCATCAGAGCGCTAGAACGCCCCCAGAGAAGCTTAAGGGGAGCGCCAGTGCTTCAAAAGTGAGTAGCGCTCCTTCATAGGGGTGAGGAAGCGTTATAACGCTCCCTGAGTCCTTACAGGGGAGCGCCAGCGCTCCTAAGGCTGTTTCAGGGGAGCGTTCACCCTCAAAACTCTTGATTGAAAGCCCTTTTCAGGTGTTAAGAGTTATTTTACTCCAGTAAACCAGTTCTCCTTCTTCAAACCAAGTACATAAGATGTTTAAAGTATCTCCTTAGTGTCGTCATTATGGAAATATGCTTAAACAACATCTATGACACTTGTCACCAACTTGCGACACTTGCGAAAGTTGTAAGGAAGTTGCGACACATACAACAATTGAGAGGAATATGCGACACTTATCCAGTTGAGTAATTTTGATGTGTAACAGGAACAGTTGTAGAAACCCTAAACCTCTTCTTGAGACACCTTAAGTGAATGGATTGACCTAATCTCTAGATATATCAGTGCGCTCTAGCCTAGCGCATCTCCTGATACTCTCAGCAAGCCAAGACATGAAGTTTGAATTTTTGGTCAAATCTAGGGTTTGACCAAGTCAAGTAGCCACGACTAACTCTGTGAAGTCTGAGAACAAGTTAGATGGAGCCTCTAACTTCAGAACATGGAATACAAGGATTTACCTCATCCTTGCCAAGAATAAAGTACTGGATATCGTGAAAGGAAAGATCGTGAAGCCAGATTTTGAAGAAGGAGAAAAGAAGGAACCAAAAAACATTGCAGCTATGGAGAAGTTCAAAGATGTTGACATCAATGCCATGAGTATCATAGTGTATTCCATAAAATACCACTTGATACCCTACATCTCCCATATTGGCTCATCGAAGAAGATGTATGATTCCCTGACAAATATCTTCTCAGTCAGAAACATTGGACAAGTTATGAGTCTGAAGAATGAGCTCCATGACATGAAGATGAATGATGATGAAAACATAACATCATACTTTGTAATAATATCCCAGTTAAGAGATCAACTACAAGCTATTGAAGAGATCACTTCAGAGAAGGAATTGGTGAACATAGTGCTCAATGGTCTTCCCAAGACACAGCATGTATTTTCCACAAGCATGAACACAAGGAAGGAGTACCCGACATTTGAAGAACTTTGGACTTGCTATGCTCAAAAAGAATCAAGGATCAATGCAAAAGAGAAACCCCAAAAGAAGTATGATGATCAAGCCTTCACAGAAATATTCAAGAACTTCAGGAACAAAAGGAAGTTTGGTTCAAGGAGGAAGCCAAATCAAGAGAAAGACATTTCAAAAGTACAATGCTTCAACTGTCAAAAGTACGGTCACTACAAGAATTAGTGTCCCGAGCTAAAGAAAAGGAAGGAGAATTATGAAGCATCAATTGCTGAAGAAAAGGAACCTACAAAGAAGACTAAGCAGGATGGAAGAGACTTCTTCTTCTAAAAAGGTAACAACACTCTTCCTATTCCTTGTACATATCTTGTTTGCATCATCTTTGTACATATCTTGTATATCTATCTCTTGGAAGATAATGTGTTCCAAGAAGAACTATACCTATGAAAGAACAAACAAAATGGAAATGAATATCATTAGATAATACACATAAAAGGATGAAATACAAATCATGTGAAAGCTATTAAGCTGAATCAATCATAAAAGGACTGAGAAGAAGCAAAGACAGAAAGAAGTCAACAACCAAGAGGAAATTGGAAAAAGACTTATGATGTTTTGTAGAAGGTAACAAGGTGGAAGCGTGGACTCTGTTAGACAAAAGAGCCAATTATATATTGTAGAAGACAATAAGGATGTATATGGAAGTGTGGACTCTGTTAGAGGGAGGGAGTCGAGTATATGCACTCCTACATGAAGCAAGGGTTAGGAGGGAGCTAATCCTATGATCCATTAAAGATGATGAAGTATATAT
>ML787851.1:885938-949980 GCA_009831015.1 Picea engelmannii | reverse complement strand
ATACGTGTTCAGTTCAAACCATAGAAGAAGACTTCTTAGAAGAGAAGCCTCAAAGTATTCCTCATTGTCCATCCAGATCCGTGATCCTATGATGAAAAGAAGAAGTGGAATCTATAGGGCATGGAATCTATAAGAAACTCCATGGACCCAAGAGCTAAAGAAAAACATGAAGAAGAACATGAGGATTCCAAGAAAGAAAGAGGAACCAGAACAACTAGTCATTGTATCAAGAATCACAAGATTACCAGCCTTATATGAACTCACTAAAAGCAATCAAGAAGAAGAACTGAAAGTCGTGATGAAGAATAGTGTATGGAAGACCTATGAATGAAAGCATTGTGATATCCAGAACCAGAGGTTCTCCTAGATGGAGGGAGAATACTATGATGATTACTTGTTCCAGTAAACCAAACTTATCTCTACATAAGTCATTATATCATCCTCAGCATCCATGAGTTGGAGTTCTACATCAGATGAATGCAAAGAATGTTATCCAGAGAAATTGAATAAAGAGCATATGAAAATCAATCTCAAGACTTTGAGACATACCAGAAAGAGATTCTTATATATAGAAGAAGATAACTTGGTGGAGAACCTCTAGTGCATAGCAGAAGCGTGGTGAATATTTCCTATAAAGATGACTACTCAGTAGATCAGATCTCATGATGACAGAAGAAGTGCCACATAGATATGTTCTATCTTTCCAACTATGATATACTCTATTGTTTATATCAACATGAAGCCTTCACAGTGTTCGAGACTAAATTACATTTGAAATCAAGAATTACATTATCCATGATGAAGTCCAGAAAGGAGAAAATGATTCTCCAATACATATCTCTACAGATGAGCAGATAAGCAGACATTTTGGTAAAACTTCTATCCAAGATGAAAGAGTTTGCGTACTCAATCTAGAGCTCATGGAAACAACTTCTTTCTTATTGAAAAAGGAAGAAATGAATCTCCAATTTAGGAGGGAGCACTGAAAACATTATTGAAGACATTCATTTTCAATATTGAAAAACAGTTCATCTTGGACAAATGCTTTCCTGTTCAAAAAGTGGATTGAGATTTCTGACGGACAGTCACTTCCCATTGTGGTTAACATGGGAAATAGTTTGATTGCTGATGTATCATAGACAAAAACTTCCCATTGTGGTTAACATGGGGAGTGGTCTAGGGTAGTCTTTCTTCTTGAGGGTTACTTAAGAAGATTGGCCCACCTCGTCGGACAGTGATTTCTCATTGTGGTTAACATGAGGAATGGTCCATTTTGGAGGTTGATGTAGGACAATCTTTTCCTCTTGTGGTTAATGAAGGAAATGGTTTGGACAGTCATTTCTTAGGGTTTATACATTCTCTCCAAGGTGCACTTTGATTAGTGTAGGAGGAATGGTCCAGGCTCAGCAATCAGGGACAGACATTCCTTAGGGTTATACATTCTCTCCAGGGCACACTTTGATTAGTGTAGGAGGAATGGACCAGGGTGGGGAATGGTCCAGGATAGACATTCCTTAGGGTTATACATTCTCTCTAGGGCACACTTTGATTAGTGTAGGATGAATGGCCCAGGGTGGGGAATGGTCTAGGACAGACATTCCTTAGGGTTTATACATTTTGTCCAGGGTGCACTTTGATTAGTGTAGGAAGAATGGCCCGGGGTGAGGAATGGTACATGCTCAGAAATCAGAAACAATCCTTTATTCCTTGTTTGAGAAGAATAGGTAAGATTGCCCATTATTGATGAGGGCAGATATTATTTCAAATCTCACAAACATGAGTGAAAGATTGGCCCAGATGATTCAGTTTATTTTTAACAATATTTTCTATGCAGGATGGCATCAAATGATTTTTATGGAGAATACCTGTCTCCAGACAGTAGAGATATACTACTGTGGTGGATATGTTACACTATTCATGAGGTAGATATTCTTTTAGATCTCACAGATGTGAGTGAAATATTAGCCTAGATAATTCAATCTATATCATAACATTGTTTCTATGTAGATTGATATCAAATGTTTGTTATGAATATCATATGACAGTAGATGAAGACTAATTTGGTGGATATGTTCCACTATTTTGAGGCAAATATTCTTTTAGAGCTCACAGATGTGAGTGAAATATTGGCCCAGACAAATCAGTTTATATCATAACATTGTTTCTATGCAGGTTGCTATCAGATGTTTGTTTTGAAGACTATATGACAATAGATGAGGACTATTGTGGTGGATATGTTCCATTGTTCGCAACCATACATTGTTGATCAAGTACTTGTGTGTTACTTGGTGTGGTATTGTACCACTAGATTGTAGTTATGTACTACTATGAATAGACACAGTTGTGTTCTATCCTTTGTTCTAATTGACTTGAAGACTATCAGCAGTTTATTGGAGATAATCATCATCTAGACACATGATGAACTGAGATTTTCCAGATGGAAAATAGTGCAGAGAATTTACTCTTCTTGTATCACTCTATGGTGAGAGTGACTTATCCAACATCATGTCTAATTACTTAGATGAAGTATGGTTTCAAGAGATGATACAGCTGATGGTGATGATGATGCTCATGATCTAGTCATGAGATAGCCTAGATGACTATATTGATGCTACCGAGTAAATGGCATGTTTTTGTGCTCAAGACCATTACCTGTAATACCTCCCTAGATAGGAGGGAGTGTTCAAATTATGGTAGTTGTGGGAGGTATTTACCTCCACGTGTGAACCTGACAAGAATATAAGACTCTGGGAAGCAAGAGAAACCCTAATGAGTTGCCTAATAACCCAAGAAGTCTTGTCGGCTCAAGAGGATAATTTATATTAGGTTATTAGCCTCCTAGACAAGAAGTTGACTAGAAATAATAATAATATACTTAACAGGCACATATACAGAAGGAGAATCTGCCCCCAGCAAATCTGGCAGAACCAGTATAAATAAAGGGCGCTAGTTCTCATTTTAACACATCTCAGAATTGCAAACAACAACTGATGCGCACTGCAGTTCCTAGTTTGGTGTGCACGTGTGGAGGAGAGTTGTAGGTGCAGCTGTTGCAGCTAGCAGTTTTAGTGTTGGCTTGGACTATCTCTTGGCCAAGGTTTGGACTATCTGATTAGCTATTGTTGGTGCGCTATCCTTGGAGGAAGATGTGTTACACCTTGTTTGGCTATATAGCCTAGGGATTTCTTCCAAAGTAATTCTCAATCAAGGTTAAGGTGCTTGAAGGGTGGCTTAGGCCTATGGTTGGGTGACGAGGGTATCGTCAATGGTAAAACAAGCACACAATCTTCTATGTTCTAATAGTTTTGATAAGTCTTAACAATGAAATACCCGAAACCCAAAAGTCTCGTTCATCACTTTTCATAAACCTTTAAAAGACACGAGTCATAGTACAGGTGTATCTTTTGAGTCCTCCTTGGATTGACACATAGCACCTATTTCTGACATTTTCATTTGAGGATTCATTTGATCCTGCGTAACACGTGGCACCCCTTGTTCTTGATACGTCACCTATAATGATGTCATCTTCGATACGTCACTACGAGAGATGATCCTTCGAAAATATAACAAAGAACTGATTCATGAAATACAAAAGCACCAAAATGCCTAAGTATTAAACTATAATTGATTAAGTTAGATCATGGTTAAGAACTAATAAATAAATTCGCACCTTGGAGTTTGGACAATTACATTTCATCATATCCAAAAATATCTAGAGTATGAATTTCTGGAACACTTAAAGTTAAAATACGATTAATTAAGTCTTAAAATCGATTAAATGAAAATTAATCACTTCACAGTTTCGAGTTTCGGGAATTTCTTCTCGAGCTATATTTAAAAACACCGAAGTCCAAATGTTCAAAACACTTAAGTTTAACACAACTTATTAAACATGATTAATTAATATTTTAAAAGAGATTATCTCGTGATTAACCTTCATGGACTCGCGATTTGGGAAATTTCAACTATGTTTCATCCAAAACTTTTAAACATGAACCGCAAAATATTAATGGCATTTATCACAAACCAACGGTGATTATTTTTATAATAGAGTGCATATCACCAGGTATACTTTCCCATTAAAGTTAATAAATTTGTCGTTAGTAAAGGTATACTCGGATCAACGCACTTGATGTGAATAAAAATAGTTGATTTGAATTTCATCTTCATCTTCCACAAGTAGCAAGTTTTATCCAATTGAGACGCTCATGCAATTCCTCTGCAGCAGGTATCCTCATTATGCTCTCAATATCACGGCACCACGAAAGATGATGAAGAATACTGATGCAGTTGGCGAAGGTTCAAATCCGAATGTGGACATTATGTCAGACACTACGCCATGAGCTATAGACTCTGTTAAATCTTGGACACAGGTGTTCAAGGTTCTGGAACATGAGGTAAAAAATTTCCCAGAAGATTCTAGCAATGAAGTGGACAATATTCTCGAAGCTAAAATCAGATATACAGCCTAGTCCGAGCTTCATAAGATAGTTTTGCATCCAAGACTCATGTCGTATAACAAAATGATAGGCTGGGCCTTGAAGAATGCCAATGTCCAAACCAAGAGCATCACCAACCACTAGAAATTTTTCGTTGGCTCGTTTCGACCATAACACCTCCAAGTAATGTACAAGTTATCTCTCGACCCTAAATATACTTACAATATTACATTTATTTTGGATTTTGAGCAACAGGAATGCATACAATATGAAAAGAGTTATCATGATATAACCCATTCCTGGTGGGGACACCCAGAGAAGTTCAGGGCTGACCCTCATGGCATGTATGCCATAGCATCGTTGGATACTCACATGATTTATGTAGCTATGATTCTCTATAGAATATTCGGGAAGAAGAGTCCTAATCACCTACCGGTCGAATGGGTGTCGATTATGCATGTGGTGGCCAAGGGATACACTTTTAACTAGGCCAGGATGTTGTTGGATAATATGGCCAAAGAAATCACCGAATACAATATGGAAAAATCAAAGGGACAATCTACCCCTTTCTAAATGTATGCATATATTATGGATGCCATATGCTTCATAACCCATTTCCCACTAATGAATTGGAGTTGGACCCCAACAAATGCAAAACCTATACACTTTTACCATTCTAAGATGTGGGAGGAAAAGGCCAAAGATTTCTTCTATGAAATATGCCACAATGTAGTAGTGCCAATCCATATAGCTTTATATGGTTTCCCACCCCCTCAAATTTTAGACAAAATCATGGGAAATATTGGAAAAATAGAAGATTGGTTCATTGAAGAAAATTTTTCTTACATCAAGGTTTTTGGTTGCTCAGTCCCTCCCCATTCCCTCCCGAGATTTTTACCAGACTGGCTAGTATGTCGAGAAGTAGCTTATCAAATAGTGACAGGGGGAAACAACAAGGAGCTGAAAGCATCCTAGAAGAAGGTATGGCCTACCTTCCCTCTCCAAGTTGGTATGTTTTAACTTTTAGACTTCGGTCACTCCAAAATAGATGTTGCAGCCTTGGAGGATGTCAAGTTGGTTGACATTGAATTTAAAAGGCATGACCCACACAAGATCGTGGAAAATCACCTGGCCCAATACAACATGAAGAGATATACACTTGAACACTCCCCACAGGATGAAATGTTCAGGGGAATCAGTTCATATGAGGAAGTAATAAATAGATTCCAAAACTTGTCCCTGAATCAATAGGCCAGTTTCCTTAGTTTTCAAAGACACAACTTGTTGAAATTACTACAGGGAGAATAGGTAGCCACTTCACCTACACAAGAATCTGCACCTCTGGGTTTTGAACCAGGGATCTCCGGTAAATAGGATGTTGAGGAAAACCCAAAGGGCGCCGAAGTTTTAACTTTGGAATTGCTTCATTATTGAGTCCATTAGGCCCTCGGGAAATAGTTAGCTTGAATCTTTCCTAAAGAAAGGGCATGATACATCTCCTTTAACACCAGCCACATATGTTGCTCATACTACTGAGAAACAATCGTCCATGAATATCGGTGCCCCTTTTACTTCATTGACACCTTTGCAGTATAGTTTTGGAAATTCCAGTTCCAAAGTCATTTTTATAGGTGATATCACCCCAATTTTGCCCGAAGATATACCTCCTTCGGACTTCTTCTTCAGCAAGAAAAGGAGCACCATCGTCAAAGGATAAAAACAAAAAAAGGAGGGGGTAATAACCAAAAGGCATAGGATGTTATACAATGGAAAATATTGCGATGATTCAAAATTCATGAAGGAAGTGGCAGCTTCATTAGATGCCTTTGCCACAACAAATCAGTGGTCTGTAGAAAAATTGGCAGAGCAGCTGAAAAAGAAAAACCTATTGGTAGAGAAACTTCAAAAGAAAATACTCACAACTGAGAAGACTGTCTAGAATAGAATGAGTCCATATTTTGAGTAGATAAGAGAAAATGATAAACAATGGCTTCGGCCCAACCTTGATGAGCTCCAAAAGAATAGACAGTTCAACCAAGGACTAATCACCCAGCATGTTGAAATAATAAAACAATTGCAAGCTAGGTTGGAGTTGACCGAAGGTACCGCAGTGGATGTTTCGTCTTTCCAGACTCAAGCAATGGAAATAAATGAAAAACTAGAAAAATCCCAGCTGGGTTATGAAAGTTGATGCCATACAGAATTGCTACCTAGCAGTGGGCATTTCCCTGAAAGACATCTACATCAAAGAAAGAGAATCTCGCTCAATTCGAGTTAAGTTTAAAGAGGTCACCTTATTAGTACCAAATGATGATGTCTCAGGTATTACTTGACTTTCTCTTTCTAAGAAAATAAGAGGTGACATGGCTCTAAAGGCCTGGAAGCAAATCTAGCAAAAAGAAAAAGACTTGCCAGAGAGGTAAATGAAGCTTGTCTAGAAGAATTGTTATCACTAGACAAAGGATTAATTTATTTTGAAGGAAATGTTATTTCTAAATCCCTAGGAAAAATTTATATAGAAAAAAACCAACATAATTCCATAACAAGAAAAGAAGAGGCTCTAACAAGCATTCAGAAAATGAACCAGATCGATCTCCTTCAAATAAATAAATGGATAGTAAACCCAAGCTTACAATTACAGGTCACATCTCAATGAGCAAAAAGGATCCAATAAAGGCTACCTCATGTAGATAAAAATTTAAATACTTTCGAGGTGAATGAAGAGGTTGAACCGTCAAGGTTGGTGATAAAATTAGTGAGTAAATGCATACAATGTATTGAATATGGGAAAACAAGCACATCCAGAAGCAAGTAAGGAAATTTCATTACATTATTGAATGTTGTTCAAGAGACAGATGGCAACATAACTACAATGACCAGGGTATTGTGATAAATTATCATGAAGATCATACAATAGATATGTCCAACCTAAAGAAATCAGGAAAGGAAGTGCTTTGGTCAGCAGATGAAGAGATAGAAGAGATTGCCAACGAAGCTCATGATTCTCTATGCATTGTTTTCTTATTTCAAATGTTTTATATTTTTAATTATAAGAATTCCAACCGTTTTGAGTTGTGACAATTTTGTATAAATACATCGATTGAATATCTATTAAGGGTTGCTTCTTGCCAAATGTAATAGAGAAAACTCTCCTTATTGAGTATTAATACAAGTGCGGACAGAGATTCCAATTTTTGTTTAGTTTGGGTTATGTGTTTCTTCTGTTTTTCCATATCTCAACATTTCTTTAAGAATTACTTGATAAATGTTTGATTTCAATTTAGTGCAACTACTGTAATTGTATTATATCAGTAATTTGTTAAGTAAGCAGTTGTTCCTCTTCATTTATTGTGAGTAAATCAAGACTTGCGAGTTGTGTTGATTATTGTATATTATACTTTATTTAAGGTTACACTATCTATTTTCTTCTACTGCAATAAGGTGAGACTCTTCAACAACTGATGCCTTTCTTTGTTTAACAGTTTTTTATTTTTCTCTCACATCATTCAATATTACAATTTAGACCCAGACACAAAATACAGCCTCTATGTTGCCATATTGTTAATTTCATTCAAGTAATTTTTCTCATCTAACTAAGGTAGCAAAAGCACTCTTTAAAAAACACTCTCTTAAAATTTTCCTGATGCCTGACATTACTCTTTGATCCTTAAGTTTAAGCTCAAGAACAACATCGTTTTAGCACCATTGTCAGGGACGGAGAAACAAAGTTATTTTTCCGTAGGAAAACAACAAGGTAAGATTCTATCTTTGATAGTGAACAAAGATTGAATACATAGTAAGGAATAATTTTTATCTTTCACTTGGCGGCTCCACCTAGATAAAACTGGCATTTGGTCGAAAGAATACCATAAATAATCCAGACGATAAATAGACCACACCAGTATTAGATCCTGAAAGGTTGTTGAAACCAAAGGGATACCTCAAATAGACAACTGCATCAGCATGTAAGATATACCAACCCAAAGTTGCACAGGTTAATGATAAGGTTCTCATTGAAGAACTAACCCCTGAAGCAAGTTTTAAACAAGTACCCTCTACGAAGGCATCAACTAGTAAACCTGAGGCAAAGATTGAGAATCTGGAGGAAATCGTACCCAAAAAAAAAATAAAGATGGACTCGATTGATACTCCTAAAGGTCAAAACAAAATATCCCTCTCTATACCGGTTGTCATTAATATTTTGTCTACCCCATCCTTGCTTGAGGTAAAGGTTTCATTTCTCTGAAACCCTGAAGAGCATATTTTATACCCTGATTCGTCCCCTACCGATTCACCAATTTATACATCTTGTAAGTCTGAGGAAACCAGTCTACGTTTCCATTTTCCTCCTCTTCTAGACTTTTTCTCTCCTAACGACATTTTTTCAAAATTTCCTTTGCCACATACCAAAGAAGTTGAAAGTTCATCACTTTGGTCCCTCGATGTTTTTGAAAACCCTTTTTTTTCCCAAATTCTTTCCTCTAGACTTCCAATGGTTGTTGCTTGAGGAGGTGGTGCCAGAGGAGGAGGAGCAGTTGGACAAGTTCAAGGAAAACCACCACACCCTAGAATGTTTGCCAAGGTGGAGGCCATATACGCTCCCTTGTTCCTCCCTATCGTACTTCATGATTTGCCCAAGAATTATATGAAGAACTTACCAAAATTTATGGGAGAAGGAGATTTAACCCCAACAGAGCACATAGACTTTTTTTATCATTTTGATGATACACTTGGCATTGAGCATGAAGATGTTTACTCAAGGCTTCTAGTATAGACCTTCGAAGGACAAGTAAGAACCTAGTTTCTGGGACTCCTGGTAGGATCCCTACGATCATATGATGACCTAGAAAATGCATTTTTAAGACAATGGGGAGAAAAGAAAGACCATCTCTATTATTTGACTAAATTCGAGGCTTTGAGAAAAAGGAATTTTGAGTCAGTTCTCGAATTTACTCATAGGTTCAACAAAATATACCATAAGATCCCAGCCAAAGTTAAACCCTCTCAACCTGTGGCAAAGGTAACTTTTGCAGGGGCTTTTGAGCCTGACTTTTCCATACTCTTAAGAGAAAGAAGATATGCCACTTTGGAAGGAATGCAAGATGATGCCATATAAATTGAAAGATATGAAGGCATCCAGAAAATTAAAAGCCAAGGTTGAGACAGGAACCAAAGAACCTATACGTTTCAGAAAACAAGTAGGACCCTCCAAATCTGGGAAGTCTGTAGAAGAAAAAATGGATGAGATTGCTAATATAATCAAAGATTTGTCAAATAAAAAATATATAATGGAACTAGATCAAGCCAAACCCGATCCTTTCACTAGAAATCAGTTTAGGAGAAACCCTAACCCTCAAACGCAACAAAAACAAATAAAAAATGAAGATCAAAAGATCCAAGTCCCTTTTAAAATGGAAAATTTTATGAAAATGGATGATATGAAAAATTATGAGGGGTTAGAAGAGGATCTAAACAACCTTAGCGATGAAGACCAAGAGACTCATTTAACTTGACAAGATTATGAAAATTCTCTAGACCTAGAACCCCTGTTTAATAATGAGGAAAGTATAAATAACCTAGGAAAGTTTGCATATCAAGGAATCATCGACTCCATAATGGTCGAACTTCAACAAACGTACAATTTAAGGCTCAAAGAAACCAATCCTACAAGTGTTCCACTGAAAAATATTTTATCGAGAAATAAAGTGAATGAGGCATTTGTTACTAAACCACTAGTTGAAACACAAGTTGTCCAAAGAAAAACAGTTGAAATAAGAGCAACACAAACTAATAAAACAAAGAATATTGGAGCACAAGCTCCAACAAGAGAAATACAAAAAAAAAAAATTGGAGGTTTTAGTTTAGAAAATGAACTAAATAAAATTAAAATCCCCATGCCCCTGGTTGAGCTCTCCAAGAATCCAATTTATAAAAACAGATTGCTAAAATGATATGTTTTTCTGATGTTGAAAGTCATGCAGATGTTATCAATCTACAAGATGAAAGACCTACAATTATGTTTGGTATGCTCATCGAAAATACTATGGATTGTGCTGCTCTATTTTATATTACATTAACTGTGCACAACCACTTACTCCACAACTGTGTGTTAGATTCTGAAGCCTCTCATAAATTAATGCCTAAAGTTATTATGGAAACATTGGGCATTGAAATCACTAGACCTTATCAACACTTATACTCGTTTGATTCCAAAAAAGTTAAGTGTCTTGGAATGATCAAATATTTAGTAGTAAATCTTGCACAGATTCCTGTAAAAAGTATCCTTATGGATGTAGTCATTTTTTACGTCCCTGCCAAGTATGACATGTTTCTATCTAGGTCTTGGGGTGAAAAATTAGGAGGATCACTTCATCTGGACATGACTTACGCTACGATCCCAATTTTCAGTGGACAATTTACTCGACTACACAGCGAGACTTGACTGGCATATACTGTAAGTGACCCCCAAAACCCAAACAATTACCCAGTCTATGTTGTCGATCAGGATTTAGGAAATTGTATATTATCAATAGATGATGATTTTGAGGAATGTACAGAAGAAGAAAATAAAAAAATAGAAAAAACAAAGAAAAGTGTAAATAATAGAGAAGGAGTATGGGAAATGTTTTTTGATGGTGCATCGTCCTACGAAAGGGCTAGGGCTGGATTATTATTTGTAGCACCAAGAGAGGAGTACATTATCCCCTTTTCATACCGATTATAGTGGGATATTAATTATACAAATAATGTTTGTGAGTATGAAGCTCTAGTTTTAGGATTAGAGGCTGCCAAAAAATTAAAAATTGAACATCTAATAGTTTATGGTGATGCATAGCTTATTGTGAAACAGATAAAGTAGCAATATCAAGATAAACATCCAAGGCTAAGGTCATACGAAAATTGTGCTTGGGATTTGATAGATAATATATTCTCATCCTTTAACATTCACTACATTCCCAGAATGGAAAATTAGTAGGCAGACTCTTTAGCCAAAGCAGCTACGATGTTTCTACCACATGTTGTCCTAAAACTAAAGTATCATATCGAAATGAGACATAGACCTTTGATCCCAAATAATGTTCAGCACTGGCAAGTCTTTGAAGATGACGAGAAAATTAAACAGTTCATGGAAATGGTTGACGAGTTCTCTGAGACTCATATAGATCAGAAAAATCAGAATGATCCTATCTAGATCATGTAGGAAGGTGAAGATTCTGAAAAGTTCCAGGATAAGATCATAAATCATTGAATGCTTGTGCTTAAGAATAATCAAATCCCAATAAGTATAATACCCTTAGAGAGATTGTTTGACCAAGACGACATACCCTTAAAAACTACCTTACGACCTCAACCCGAAGAGGTGGAAGACGGTAATATAGGAACTAAAGAGGATCCTAAACTAGTCAAGATATCTAAATACCTTCTGGCCCAGGTGAAGAATAAGTACATTGATTTGATTAAACAGTATAAAGACATCTTTGCATGGTCCTATGATGATCTAAAAACTCACGATACTTCTGTAATTTAACATAAGATTCCTTTGAAGCATGGTATCAAACCTTTTAGGCAGAAGCTAAGACAGATAAATCCTATTATCTTGCCAGTGATAGAAAGGGAAGTAAAGAAACTTCTCGACACAAATATTATCATTCCACTCAGGTATTCTAAATGGGTAGAAAATATGGTACCCGTCAAGAATAAAAGTGGAGAGACAAGGTTGTGTGTAGATTTTAGGAATTTAAAATGGTCATCCCTCAAAGACAACTACCCACTTCCAAAAATGGATCACGTCCTATAAAAAGTAGTTGGAGCTAAAAAAATGTATATGATTAATGGTTTTTCCGGATACAACGAAATTGTTGTCCACAAAGATGACAAAGAAAAGACTGCATTTACCACTTCATGGGCAACTTTTATGTATGATAAAATGCCATTTGGTTTGATGAATGCAGGGGATACTTTCCAAAGAGCTATGGATATAGATTTCATTGGTGAGAGAGACAAATTTGTTGTTATTTACTTATATGATCTAACCGTCTTCTCCAATTCGGATGCAGAACTTCTGGTTCATCTCAAACAAACCTTCGATAAATGTAGAAATTTTGTTTTCTCTCTTAACCTTAAGAAGTCACATTTTGCTATACAAGAAGGAAAGATTCTGGGTCATATAGTTTTGAAGGATGGAATAAAGGTCGACCCTAAGAGAGTCGAGGCTATTGAAATGATAAACATTCCTAGAAATAAAAAAGAAATCCAATATTTTTTAGGGAAGATAAATTTTTTGAGAAGAACTATCCCTAACTTCACTGAAATTGTCAATCTAATTACAGATATGTTAAAGAAAGATAGTGAAATGAAATGGACCACCGAAGCTAAAGAATCATTCGAGCGGGTTAAGAAAGATATAAGTGAAGCATCAGTGTTAGCTAGTCCATAATATACTAAGGAATTCCTGATATTTTCTTTCACATCTGAACATACTATCGCAGTGGTACTCCTACAAAAGAATGAAGAAGGTTTCAAGTAGACAATAGCCTTTTTCAATAAAAGTCTCAGGGATGTCGAATTAAAATATGATATACTAGAAAAACAAGCTTACACAATGGTGAAAGCTCTCAAAGCTTTCAGGACATATGTACTGCATTCCAAAATAATCTCTTATATGCCAACAAATGTTGTCAAAGATATCTTGGTACAACCAGAAAGTGATGGTAAGAGAGGTCGGTGGCTAGATAAAATTTAGGAGTTCGATCTAGAAGTAAAATCAACCAAGATAATCAAAGGTCAGGGCCTAGAAAAATTGTTAGCATAATCAAATTTCAGGGCACTCAAGATACACCACCTGGAATCACATGGATACATCCAAGATATAGAGGAACTTGATGATCAAACCCCTATAGTCCAGATCGAATAACAATTTTCTTCCTCGGATTGGTATCGCCATATTGTTTCATACCCCCTTACCCTTCAATGCCTGAGTGACATGACTCCATCCGAAGAGAGAACGTTGAAGCTACACGTTGTTAAATATTGTATTACTAAAGGCCAACTTTACTGGAAGGATCCTCTAGGTTTCTTGTTATGCTGTTTAACATAACTTGAAATAGATAATTTCATAAATGAATTTCACGAAGGAGTATGTGGAGGAAATCACACCTGCAGGGCAATGAAATACAAGATTTTAAGAGTTGGATATTATTGGCCAAAGTTATTTTCTAATGTAAATGCCAAGGTCAAGGCCTGAAACCCTTGACAATTGTTCTCTGGTAAGAAAACGATCCCTACACTACCTTTAATCCCATTCAAAGAAGAATATCCCTTTCAATAGTGGGATCTGGACTTCATCGGAGAAATCCATCCACAGTCAAGCACCCAACATAAATGGATTTTAACTACTATCGATTATTTCACGAAATGGGCAGAGGCTATTCCAACTTGGAATACTACTAATTTTGTAGTAATAAACTTCTTGGAAGAGAATAACCTATAGAGATTTGGGTGCCCTCGAAAAATAGTCACGGACAACGCCCAAGCTTTCAAATCTATGGCAATGGTAATTTTTTGTCAAAACTATAACATTGTGCTAGGAAATTCTACAACATATTATCCTCAAGGAAATGGGTTGGATGAATCATCCAACAAGAACCTGATGAATATAATAAAAAAAGGTGTTGACAGAAAATAAGAAGGCTTGGAACGTTCACCTAAAGTACACCTTATGGGAGAACCAAATCGACACTAAGAAATCAATAGATATGTCCCCTTTTCAAATGGTTTATGGTATTGATGTTGTCCTTCCTATAAATCTAGCTCTTTCTGTGATGAATCTGTGGTAAGACACAAAAGAAGATCTAAATGATGTAACGAGGAGGATAAACCAAATAATCGAAGTCCAACAAAACAGGGCCAAAGTAGATGATAAACTTAAAAAGTACCAAGATAATATGAAATCCATTTTCGATAAAAGAGCTAAAGATAAGGAGTTCCTTCCTAGTGATCTAGTTTTAAAATGGGATGCTAGAAAAGAAGACGCAGGAAAACATGGCAAGTTCGATCATCTTTGGTTCAAACCATTCAGGATTGCAGCTACAGAGGGAAAAAAATCTTTCCTACTGGAAAATCTCGACGGAAAAACTTTTTGACGCCCCTATCAACGGGCGTTATCTAGAAACTTTTATGCAATAATCATTTTTCACATTACCATTGTATATATAGGTTTTGGTTTCCTGTTTCAATTTTCAAATTCATTTTTCTTCGTAGATTATCTAAATTTTACTTTTTCGTTGTAAATAAACCTAGCCTTATTCAATATCATAAAATCAAAACATAAATTGTAGGTACTGCATATCATTTCTAATCAGTGGAATCTCTGACTTTTCCCATTTTATTCCCATGTAGAATACTTACCACCAAGTAAGAAATGAGGAGGTATCAGAATCCAACACTCAGTTTTCAAAACATGTGATGAATTAATAATTGGTTTGATTGAAAATATAAATGAAATCTGAGGTATGAACTTCTATACTTATCGTTCAAACTAAAATCCTAAAGAAATCTTATTGGATATAAATGATGTTTTAATAGTCACCTAGTCAATGATCAGAAAAGTATAAATCTATAGATTAATTATGAATCCTTATCTAAATCAAATGAAAATAAAACAAAAATTAAATAAAAAGAAAAGAAAATAAGAATAAAAAAGAGCTTAAAAAAGAGAAGCTTGGTAATCAAGGAGTGAACTTGTGTGGAAGTGAGATTCTTTTACGTTAGAACCTCTGAGTCCTTGTTCTATTTCACTTTTCCTATCTTTGAGATTTTACTATATTCTGATTTTCACTACCTGTCCTTAAGTCTTCATAGAAAGAAATAATTTCTCCTTGACTCTGAAAACTTAAAAAACATATCTTCAAAACAAGATTAGGCTAAAATATTTATGTTCCTCTGATTGTAACTAAAAGAAAGTATGTATAGGCTAATCCTGATAACCTTAGATCTTCTAACGTATTTCAATTGATTAGTTCGCTCAAGGCCAATCCCCGGAAAATAAAAATTCCCCATAAAATATTCCCTATAGGAAAAGATGTATTGAATATTGGGAGAGATTTAGTTTAGAGTACAATAAAAAAAAAATTGATAGACCTTCACTGTAAAATTTTAAGTAGATATCATCCCTTGTATGACACATACAAATTGATTTCCCCCACTTCAAGAATAAAAAAAATATAAGACAGATAATGAAAGAAAATTCATAAATGATTGCCCCCATCTAGTCCAAGACAAATGCTGAAAGGAAATTCGTAATTCGATTGCCCCAATTTTGTCCAAAAGAGATGATGAAAGGAAATTCATGTACTGATTGCCCTCATCTCAATAAAATGCAAAAGTGTTAATTGAAGTGGTGAAAGGAAATTTAATGGGAGATGTAGATAACTTCACCGGGGTACTGAACAAGCTCGCTAGAAGTGAAGCAATATCTATGATATATGTAAGGTTGTCACACATGTATATAACATACTCCGGTATCTAGTTCTCTTTCCGGTAATATTTACATTCTAAACTGACAAGGGATTCCCTAAATAAATTGTTAAAAATACTTAGCCGTGATGCGAACGAAATCGACCAAAGTCTTATATTTCAGTTAAATTTGTTTTGATTATCTTAAGCAAATCCAAACTCGGTTTCAAGAAAGGGAAACTATTAATAGCCTAAATTGAGATCAATAATTAAATGTGTTTTGAAGGTTTTCTGAGATTCGGTTGAAGCTCAGTTTTTCTTTGTATGATTTTCTCTCAAAGGTGTTTCCCATAAATGAAAAAATGACTCCATTTACCCAATAAAGGAACTTGGTCTACTGTTCTTCCACGCCTCATATGGAGACGTGATACCCAGATGGAGCCTATGTTGGAACATATATAATACTAAGCTTTGAGATTTACATTCTTCATGTCATGAAAATATAGTCCTTCCCAAAGTTGTAACTCATAAATTAAATTTCGAAACTTAAATCAAATTCATTTATGGTTACTTCGTAATAAAGTGTGCATGATACCCGTCGTTGATGAAGTTTCCCCCATTTGATCGAATGATCTTATTTTTCCCAAAGTTTTGGAGCCGCCTAATTATTAAAAAGGGTAAATCTCTAAATATCACTCTGGAGCTTCGTGCTTCGGACATTTTGACAAGTCTTAACGATGAAAGACCCGAAAACCGAAAGTCTTGTCCATCACTTTTCATAAACCTTTAAAGGAAACAAGTCATAGTACATGTGTATCTTTTGAGTCCTCCCTGGGTTGACACGTGGCACCTATTTCTGACGTTTTCATATGAAGATTCATTCGATTCTATGTAACATGTGGCACCACTTGTTCTCGAAACATCACCTAGAATGACGCCATATTCGATACGTCACTACTAGATATGATCCTTCAAAAATATAACAAAGAATTGATTCAAGAAATACCGAAGCACCAAAATGCCTAAGTATTAAACTTTAATTGATTAAGTTAGATCATGGTTAAGAAATAATAAATAACTTCTCACTTTGGAGTTCAGACGATTACCTTTCATCATATCCAAAAATATTCGGAGTCTGAATTTCCGAAACACTTAAAGTTAAAATATGATTAATTAAGGCATAAAATCGATTAACGGAAAATTAATCACTTCGCAGTTTTGGGTTTCGGGAATTTCTTCTCGAGCTATATTTAAAAACCCCGAATTCCAAATGTCTGAAACACTTAAATTCAACACACACCTTATTAAACATGATTAATTAATATTTTAAAAGAGATTATCTTGAGATTAACCATTCATAGACTCGCAATTCAGGAAATTTCAACTTTGTTTCATCCAAAACTTCCGAACACGAACCGCCGAATATTAATGTCATTTATCACAAACCAACGGTAATGATTTTTATCATAGAGTACAGATCACCAGGTATACTTTCCCATTAAAGTTAATAAATTCATCGTTAGTAAAGGTATACTCGGATCAACGCACCTGATGTGAATAAAAATAATTGATTTTGAATTTCATTTTCATCTTCCGCAAGAAGCAAGTTTTATCTGATTGAGAAGCTTACGCAATTCCTTTGAAATAGGTATTATCATTCTATTATTTATATCATGGCACCATGGAAGATGATGAAGAATACTAATGCAGCTAGCGAAGCTTCAAATCCGAATGCGAACATTCTGCCAGACACTATGGCGCGAGCTATAGAATCTGTTAAATCTTGGACACATGTGTTCGAGGTTCTGGAACATGAGGTAATAAATTTCCTAGAAGATTTTTCAATGAAGTGGATGATACTCTCAAAGATAAACTTGGATATATATCCCAGTCAGAGCTACACAATATATTTGTGTGGACGGGACTCATGTTGTATAATGACATGATAGGTTGGGCCTTGGAGAACATTGATGTCCAAACCAGGAGCATCACCAACCACCAGAAAGTTGTCGTTGGTGCGTTTCGACTAGAACACCTCCAAGTAAAGTATAATTTATCTATTGAGCCTAAATATACTTATAATACTGCATTTATGTTCGAGTTTGAGAAAAAACAATGCATACAATATGAAAAGAGTTATACTGATATAATAAAGTCCTAGTGGGGACACCCAAAGAATCTCAGGGCCAACGCTCATGGCATGTATGCCACAACATCGTTGGATACTCACATTATTTATATAGCTATGATGATTTTTACACTATTCGGAAAGAAGAGTCCTACTCACTTCCTAGTCGAATGGCTGTCGATTATGCACGAGGTGGTTGAGGGATACACTTTTAACTAAGCCAAGATGATGTCAAATAATCTAGCCAAAGAAATCGTTGAATGCAAGATGGTGAAATCAAAGGGAAATTCTACCCCTTTCTACATTTCTGCATATATTATGAATGCCAAATGCTTCATAACCCCTTTCCCACTAATGAATTGGAGTTGGACCCCAATGAGTGCAGACCCTATACACTTTTACCATCCTAAGTTGTGGGAGGAAAAGGCCAAAGATTTCTTCTATGAAATCTACCACAATGTAGTAGTGTCGGTCCATATAAATTTATATGGTTGCCCACCCCCTCAAATTTTAGATAGAATCATGGGAAATCTGGGAAAAATAGCAAATAGGTTCATTGAATAAAAAATTTCTTACATCAGGTTTTTTGGATGCTCAGTCCCTCCTCATGCCCTCCTAATATTTTTACCAGACTGGCTACTATGCCAAGATGTAGCTTATCAAACAGTGACAGGGGGAAACAACAAGGAGATGAAAGTAGCCCAGAAGAAGGTATTGCCTACCTTCCCTCTCCAGATTGGTACGTTTTCTCTTTTAGACTTCGGTCACTCCAAAGTGGACGATGTAGCCTTAGAGGACATCAAGTTGGTTGACATTGAATTTAAAAGGCACGACTCATACAAGATCGTGGAAAATCACCTAGCCCAATACAACATGAAGAGATATATACATGAATGCTCCCCACAGAATGAAATGTTGAGGGGAGTCAGTTCGTATGAGGAAGTAATAAACAAATACCAAACCTTGTCCCTAGATCAACATGCCAATTTCCTCAGTTTCAAAGACACAGATGAAACAACTTGTCGAAATTACTATAGGGAGAATCGGTAGCCACTTCGCCTACACAGGAATCTATACCTTCGTGTTTTGAACCAAGGAGCTCTGGTAAACAGGATGTTGAGGAAAACCCAAAGGGCACCAAAGTTTTAACTCGGGAATTGGAAGCTACATTATCGAGTCCATTAGCCCCCCCAGAATGGCTCAGCTCGAAGCTTTCCTAAAGCAAGGACATGATACATCTCCTTCAACACCAACTACATATGATGCTCATATTGATGAGAAACAACTGTCCATGGAGATCAGTGCCCTTATTACTTCATTGACATCGTTGCAGTCTAGTTTTGGAAATCCAAGTTTTGAAGTCATTTTTATAGGTGATCTCGCCCCAATTTTGCCCGAAGAGATATATCCTTCAGACTTCTTCTTTAGTAAGAAAAGGAGGGCCATCGTCAAATGAAAAACACAACATAAGGAGGGGGTAATAAACAAAATTAAAATGATGTTATACGATGGAAAAGATCATGATGATTAAGAATTTGGGAAGGAAGTGGAAGTTTCATTAGGTTCCTTTGTCACTGCAAATCAGTGGTCTGTATAAAATTTGGCATAGCAGCTGAAATGGAAAAACCTATTGGTAGATCAACTTCAAAATCAAATACCCACAACTGAGCAGGTTGTCTAGAACAAAATGTGTCAATATTTCGAGCAGATCAAAGAAAATGATAAACAACAAATTCAACAGCTTCAGACCAACCTTGATGAGCTCCAAAAGAATTCACAGTTCAACCAAGGACTAATCGCCCAACATGATGAACTAATAAAACAATTGCAAGCTAGGCTGGAGTTGACCGAAGTTACCTCAGTGGATATTTTAGCTTTCTAGACTCAAGTAATGGAAATAAATGAAAAACTAGAAAAATCCCAACTGGATCTTTTTATGAAAGTTGATGCCATCCAGAATTGCTACCTGGCAGTAGACATTTCCCTGAAAGACATCTACATCAAAGAAAGAGAATCTCACTCAGCTCAAGTTAAGTTTCAAGAGGTCGTCTTATTGGTACCAAAAGATGATGTCTCAGGTCTTTCTTGTCTTTCTCTTCTGAACAAATACGAGGTGACATGCATCTAAAGGCCTAGGAAGCAAATCTAGTAGAAAGAAAAAAACTTTCTAGAGAGGTAAATGAAGCTTGTCTATAAGCATTGTTATCACTAGACAAAGGACTAATTGATTTTGAAGGAAATGTTATTTTTGAAGCACTGGGAAAAATTGATATAGCAAAAAACCAGTATAATTTCAGAACAAGCAAAGAATAGGCTCTAACAACCATTCAGAAGATGAACCAAATCGATCTCCTTCAAATAAATAAATGGACAGTAAACCCAAGCTTATAATTACATGTCACATCTCAAGGAGCGAAAAGGATCCAAGAAAGGCTACCTCAAGTAGATAAAAAATTAAATACTTTCGAGTTGAATGAAGCGCTTGAACCTTCAAGTTTTGTGGTTAAATTAGTGAGTAAATGCATCCAATGTATTGAATATGGAAAAACAAGCACATCCAAAAGCAAGTAAGGAAATGTCATTACATTATTGAACATTGTTGAAGGGATGGGTGGCAACAGAACTACAATGACCAGGGCGTTGTGCTAAATTATTAATAAGATCAGAGGACATATATGTCCAACCTAAAGAAATGATGAAAGGAAGCTCTTTGACCAACAAACAAAGAGATATAAGAGATTGCCAACGAAGCTCATCATTCTCTATGCATTGTTTTCTTATTTCAAATATTTTCTATTTTTTAATTATAAGAAGTCCAACTGTTATGAGTTGTGAAAGTTTTGTATAAATACATAGATTGAAGATCTATTAAGGGTTGCTTCTTTCCAAATGTAATAGAGAAAACTCTCATTATTGAGTATTAATACAAGTGCAGACAGAGATTCCAAATTTTGTTTAGTTTGGGTTATGTGTTTCTTCTGTTTTCCATATCTCAGCATTTCTTTAAGCATTCCTTCATAAATGTTTGATTTCAATTTAGTACAACTACTGCAATCATATTATATTAGTAATTTGTTAAGTAAGCAATTTTTCCTCTGCATTTACTATGAGTAAATCAAGACCTGTGAGTTGTGTGGATTATTGTATCTTATACTTTATTCAAGGTTACACTATCTATTTTCTTCTACTGCAATAAGGTGAGACTCTTCAGTAATTGATTCCTTTATTTTTTTAACATTTTTTTATTTTTCTCTCACATCATTCAATATTACAATTTTGACCCAGACATGAAATATGACCCCTGCGCTGCCATGCTATTAATTTCATTCAAGGAATTTTTCTCATCTAACTAAGGTAGGAAAAACACTCTTTAAAAAACACTCTCTTAAAACTTTCATGATGCCTAACATTACTCTTTGAGCCTTAAGTTTAATCTCAATAACAACATGTGTTATGGGGAAATTCCCCCTAAACTGGGTCTAAGGAATAGGCATAGTGATAACTCCCTTAAAAGACTGACTTATCTATAATCTACCCCAAAACAATCTATACTAAGTGATAAGAGAGAAGGAAGAGAAGGTTAAGAAGAGAACCGTGAATCCTTATGGTTGATGCAGACCTCTTCCACTTGCTATTGCCTCTTAGATCACAGTTCTCCTACCAAAGCTAACCTGCAAGGGGTTAAGAATACAACACAACAACATATAAAATCTCTAGTAATCACTTAAAATGCTAAATATAGATGTAATTGATCAAATAGACGAGAACATGTACAGATAAAGTTTTGGGACAAAGATAATATATTTTATTCATTTACAAGGTGAAAGGTTACAACCTTTTCTTGAAGACATTTCTCTATGAACCAAGTCCAGGCTTCTCTGTCATTTCTCCAAGTGCACCAATCCCACATAATATTCTCACAACCAACATGCTATCAAGGCAAGAAGGAAGGGTTGCATAGGGATAATGGTTGGAAGGGAAAGCTAAGGATAAAACTCAGATAAAGATGAAAAACTTGGGCAATGTGAGGGAAAGTATTTTGGAAGAGTTTTCTTATTCTCTTGTTAATATGTCTAAATGAATCCCCTAGACATCTTTTTATATAATAAAATTATGGTTATTCAGTTTGGGGACGGGATACAAGGGGTAAAATGGTTAGGAAACCCTCCATAGCCTGTAAAATCCATCGAAATATGTGCAATTTTATATTTTTTTCATTTGTTGGAGGTAAACACAAGCTAACTAGCATGCAGCAAGCATATGCACGCGGGATAACTAGCATGCAACACACATTTGTATGCAGGATAATAGTGTAGCAAGGCATGTACATTATCCAAAAAGTGGTTTTTTAGAAAGAAACCTCAATAGTATTATTGGTAAAGGATGCAAATGGATGGGATAATGTCTTGGATGCATAGATGTGGCATTTTTGGACTATAACAGATGCCCCCTAATGTGTGAGGTCAAAAGAGAAATTGATGTATGAAATAAATTATAACATATTTATATAGTGGGAAGGAACATAGTCGAGTGAGCCCAAGATGATTGTTCGTGAGCGTGTCATCTAAAAAATAATGATAATCTCTCTAAGGTGGGCATACCCATGCCCGGGACAAACTAAGCATGGTTTCCAATCAAGTACACCACAGATCCATGTCATATACATATTAATCATGGCTACATGACTAATGTGTATGCCAATATAAAGTGTAGCCGCGAAAAATACACAACGGATATACATCTCAAAATCATCAAAATATATACAATGTCATAGAAATATCCAGGAGGCATTAATGCATGTGGCCAGAGATGATAACTTCATAGCTCGAGCAACAACTTCAAGATCTTGAAAAATCAGGTTGGATTACAATAGGAGTGTAAGACTCACTGTTGGATTCACTTCACACACACCTAGGATTTATTTTTCTTGAGGTTTTTCCTTTTTTATTATTTATAATTAGTCATTATCTAGTCTCCTATATTTTAGGGGAGAATATTCCACCTAGAGAATATTCTCTTTCAGTTGACACTTCAATTTGACTAGTTGAGTTGAGTTTAGATGCTGCATTGGTTTTGTCACCATGCAACATTGGGATCATCACCATTATAATTCGACCTTTCCTTGGTATCATCACCATAGTGGTGCATTATCCTTGATTCCATGAGTTAACTCCTCACTACTCTCTGTTCAGTCAGTTAATTGAAGACTAGTTGACTAGTTAACTCAACTAGGTGGCAGTTCACTCATGTAACTGCCTGAGAGACTAGACTAGGTGGAAGTTCACTCTCATAACTATTGGTGTGTGTCCATATCACTCTAAACCACCACTATGGTGCATTGTTTCACCTCCAGTGTGCACTCATTGAGCTATACAAAGTATATCATGTGTAAATTATTCATTATTCACAACGGTTAATGAGAATTATTTCATTTTTTCTCTCCTTCTTCTTCTTTATTCCATTCTCTCTGTAAATGTTTGTATCATTGTTTATCTAGATATATTATGTGTAGGTTCAAAAAATTTACATGGTATTAGAGCGGACGGACTTCTAAGAAAAATCTACACCAATTTTTTTTCCAGGTACAAAAGATTGAAGACAACATAAAGATGGAATTCCAAAAAGAATTCATTCTTACACCTTACAACTATTTTTCATGGAAGGAGAAAATAGCCATACATCTCCAAACCAAAGGGTTGTATAGGTTAACCTAGAATACAGATACAGAACCAACATTAGCCAGAGAAAAATCCAAGTACTTAAATTGTATGGACGAGGCACTCGAAACAATTTGCAATCTTATTTCTCCCGATCTCCTTTTTCACATATCTTCCAGTAAGACTCCCAATGAAGTCTGGACCACCTTGGAAGGGATATTTGGAAAACATGATGAGATGAGGGGACACATGATGGAGGTGGATCTTCTCACATTGGATCCAAAAAGCTTCGAGAATATCCAAGATTTCTTTACAAAATTCAAAGATTTACTGTCGCAACTCAAATCTTGCGGGATTGATAAATCAAAGGAGGAGAAAAAAATGGTTCTCACCATTATCTCCAAGCTTGTTCCTGAATTCTCTATATTCATATACACATTCCATATTGTCATATTCGCCTCTTGAGCCACCTGGAATATTCCTTCTCTTGAGGACTTTATCGAATCCTTGACACAAGAGAAAACTAAGCTCATCAACATGGGCACAATCAAAGGCCCAAGGGCGCATGCACTCACTGTGAATGATTGCAGCCACAAATATGATAAATATAAATATAAATATAAATATAAACATAAATCTTATGCACATCAAAAGAATGAAGGGTACACAAAACCCTTCACCGATGCCTCCGGATCCAAAGGAGAAAAGGAGACAAATGCACGTACTGTCACAAAGGATTCCATTCGGAATATACATGCATGAAAATCAAATAGATCTGATGTCTCAAATAATTCAGCCAAACAACCTTGGAGATCGCATCCGCGAGGGTGAAAAGAAGAAGAATCCAAAAGATATGAATTCCAAGAAAGGAAATTCTAGCCTTTCCTTGATTGCCATCAACTCCTCTCCCAATGCTTGGATTGTTGATTCGGAAGAATCACATCACATGGATGCCTCAAAATAAGTATATTGTTATTTGGATGCATCCAAAGGTCTTCCTATGTTGATGGGGGACAATTATTCTTTCGAAGTCACTGACAAAGGAAGGATTGAACTCACCAACGGAAGCTTCGAGAATGTGTTTCATGTTCCCAATCTTTATGTCAACCTTCTCTCCATGTATCAGATGACGAATTCTGGCAGCAGAAAGAAATTCATATTAACACCAAATTCCTTGTAAATATACGACATGCAAACCAACTCCAGGGTTGCTACCGGTGAGGTAAATCATCAATCTAGATTGTATACATTTTCTGAATTCATTAAACCTGATTCTGCTTTACTGCTTACTCATGTTGATAAAAGTAGTAGGATATGGAACGAAAGGTTTGGACATTTTAATTTCATATACATGTAACAGATTAGCAAGCATATATTAGTTGATGGTCTACCAGACATCCATTCCTCCAAGGGAGTATGTGAGAAATGTGTTCTCAGAAAACAGCCTCAGGAGAAATTTGACAAACGAAAGTCTCAGCAAGCTTCCGCACCTTTAGATCTCATCCACAGTGACCTTATGGGTCCTTTTCTGCATCCATCCATCATCAAAGCAAGGTTTGTTCTCATTTTTTTTTACGATTTCTCACGTTTTACTTGGATCTACTTTCTCAGGAAAAAATTTGAGGTCTTTCAACACCTCAAACATTTCAAAGCCTTGGTTGAGACACAGTCCAGAAATAAGATCAAAATCCTCCGAACTGATAACGGTGGAGAGTATGTGAATCATGATATCCACAATATTTTCCATGAGGCAGGGATTCAGTTGCAACATACAATTCCCTATACTCAATAGCAAAACAGAGTTGCTGAGAAGAAAAAATGATCTCCAAAGGAGGTGGCATCTTGCATGTTGCATGCAAATTCACTACCACGGTGATCTAAAAATGAAGAAGACTTGTATTCTTGAAAATATTTGCAAGTTAAATTTTATGTGTTAACATGAAAATGGATCAACTTTGCAACACAATTTTAATAGGATTTACTCATTCAATATGCATTTAAACAGCAGCAAAAATAGTGAATAGAAAACACATAACACAACAAATGATAAAGGAGTTCACCCCTCTCTTGGGCTACATCTCCTGGTCCAACTTCCAATGGATCATTCGTATTATTTTCTCAAAGTGATCAAAAATGTGCTTTACAATGCTCAAAATGCCAAATATATTGATACAATGGCTTTAGAACGTCCAAAAACCCCTAGTTGGGCTCTTTCGGCACCTCGTTTGGCCAAAAATTGAAGAAGATAGGATTTCTGGAAGTCTCCCCTTCAAACTTGTTATCTTTGCATCTACAATACGCACCCTTGTTGGCTCAACCTAGCCCACACGCATATTTAAGCGATAAAATTTAGCATCGGACGCAACCACGCGAACCGTGCAAACTGTAGGACAGTTACGAGTGCACCTAGCCCCTAACCGTCAAGGGCAAGGTCGTATGACCCATGCGACCGCGTGCAAGTATAAACATAGGCTCTCGTTCCACAAGGCAATGGTCAAAGGACAAATGGTGAGTTGTTTGTATAACTTTTGGAACAAAACACAACCACACGCACGCCAAATGGTATAGCATTGGGTCATATGTAATGCAATGTGAGACCAAGGGCTGGGGCTAAGCCCCAGCCCGGTCGCACCCCAACTATACACATATGCAAACATTTAAATATATTTTTCCACATATATAACAAGGAACAACCAGTGGTGCGCCAGTTGGCGGATCTTCCCAAGTCTCTACCCCCTGCCTGGAGGTCGCAGGGTCAACTCCGGCCAATGACATAATTTTAAACCAATAGATATATGACACGTGGCAGACATTAACTGGGCCACATGTCATCATCCTGTTCGCTAAAAACATGCCATGTCGCATGCCAACTATCCAAATAATTAACTTCCATGTGTCGTACAACCCTCCACGTCAGCGTCCATACGGACTGTACGGACTGTACAGTCAGCACCCCTTTTTTTGTCTGTTTGTCATTTTGAATAGAACACGATATCTCTCACTCGCGACGTCTGTTTGAACCCAAACGATTTGCGTTGGGTTTGTAACAACGAGACCTACCCTCTCATTTGATTTGAAGCGATTCCAAACACTTTGAATTTTTGAGCAAAATTTGATCCCCTAGATCACACCTCCCCATTAGGAAGCTTTTGGACCTCCAAAAGACTATTTTCAATCTATCTAAAGATGAGGGTATAGCTCCCTCACCTTTCCAACCCCAATCCACTTGGCTTTGCTTGTATTTGTACCTTTAAGACCAACTCGAAGATACTCCACATTTCCTCATTTTGAAGTTCGCATTCTCCTGTCAAGGATGGTGGCTTCATGCAGTTTTGTAAGATATTCTGGGGAAAAATCATCTATAGAAGGAATCTGAACATGCTCTCCTTGATCATCAATCAAAGGAGGCTCATACAATTTCAAATTCTCAACATTAACAACTCCATACATTTGCATATAAGGAGGCAAATCTAAATGAAAGTCATTGTTACCAATCTTGTCGATAATCTTGAAAGGACCATATCAAATTGGTTTCAATTTTTTACCTTCTCCTTTAAGCCTCTCCTTACTGATGTAAAGTCAAACTTCATATCCAACTTGGAAACTATGATCAACACGATGCTTTTCATGTCTCATCTTGTACTTGGCTTGACTCTTTTCCAACTGCTCTTGCACCATTTGATGTATCAACTGAATTTGTTCAATGAAATTTTTTTCCCTATCAATGTCATATTGACCATCAATAGCAATATCCTTCCCAAAGATAAAATATAAAGGATATTTGGGAAAATAGCCAAAACATGCTTCAAATGGCGATGTTTGAGTTGAAGAGTGCTTAGCTTGATTGTAAGCATGCTGAATGTAGTGTAAATGCTCTTCCCAAATTCTAGGATGCTTGCTGCAATAAGCATGAAGAAGATGCGCCACTGTTTGATTTACCATTTATGTCTGACCATCTGTTTGCAGATGAAAATCTATGCTCTTTTTCAGTTTGGTGTCCATGAGTGCCCATAAACTCGACCAAAAACTTCCAACAAATCGAGAATCCCGATCATAAATTATGGATTTAGGCAATCCAAAATTCACCCAAACATTTTGAAAGAACATTTGTGTCATTTTCTCAGCTGTAACCTGCTTCGTACAAGGCATCAAAATACACATTTTTCTAAATTGATCAACCACAACATAAAGATAATCATCATTTTGTCTAGACATACGTAGCCCTCCTACAAAGTCCATGGAAATACTTTCCCAAGGATGAGAAGGAACCGGAAGTGGAGTATACAAACCCAACTTTCGATTGCTAGGTTTACTTGTGGCACATAACAAACATCCTCGAACATATCTTGAAACACTTTCATTCATTTTAGGCCAGTAGCAATATCTTTGCAAATTAGCCACTGTCTTGCCTACACCAAAATGACCAGCAATAAGAGAAGAATGGGCTTCTCTTATAATGTTGATTCTTTCCCCCTGTGGAATACATAGCTTTCCAAGATGATACAAAATATTATCATGCACATGGTAATCCAATTCCTCAACATGGTTAGAATGACACAAAGTCTCATATACTTCTTTAAAATCAGTATCCAAAGCATATTTCTCAACATAACTTTCATGTATGATAGGACTATGCTTAAGAATAACTGAAGAACTAATAATAGGCCTTGAAATCATATCAGCAACTTTGTTATAAATGCCCTTCTTATACCTGATGACCTGGTGAAACTATTGAAGAAAACCCATCCATCTGAAGTGCCTAGCTTGTTGTAACTTTGTTTGTGATTGTAAATATTGCAGTGGTTGATGATCGGTGTGTACAATGGCTTCTTTCCCCAACAAATAATGTTTCCATTTTTTCACACTTCATACCAATGCATACAACTCCTTATCATAAGTAGGATAGTTAATCATGGAACCATTAAAATTTTCAGAATGAAAACAAATGGGCTTACCATGCTGTAGCAAAACTGCTCCCATGCATAATTGCTTGCATCTGTTTGGATTTCAAAAGGTTGTCTTAAATTTGGAAGTGCAAGAACTAGCACTGAACTGATCTTCTCTTTCAAAGTATCAAAAGCCTTATGTTGCTTGCCTCCCCATTGAAAAACTTTCTTGACACTTGTCACTGCATGTAATGGAGCTGCAATGGAAGAAAAGTTAGCAATAAACTTTCTCCAATATTGGGTTGCTCCCAAAAAACATTTTACCTCTGTCACATTTTTGGGCTTGAGCCATTCCAATATGACTTTGACCTTGGAGGGATCAATTTTTAATTTGCCTCCACCAACAATATGCCCTAACTAAATAAGTGAAGTCTTTCCAAATTCACATTTGGACATCTTCAAAAACAACTTTTCCTTTCTCAAAACATCCAAAACTTGTTTAACATGCTCTTCACGAGATTTGCTAAAGATCAAAATATCATCCAAGTAGACAATAACACAATCATCAAGAAAAGGCCTTAAGAAATCATTCATAACTCTCATGAAAGCAGAAGGTGCATTGCAAAGTCCAAAAGGCATTACCATCCATTCAAACAAACCTTGCTTAGTTTTGAAGGCTATCTTCCATGTGTCTCCCTCGGCAATCCTGATCTGATGATATCCGTTTCTCAAATCTAACTTAGTGAAATATTTATCATCTTTCAATTGATCAAGCAAATCATCGATTCTAGGAAGAGGATAACGATTCTTTACTGTAATTTTGTTCAAAGCCCTGATATCAACACACATACGCCATGTACCATCTTTCTTTGGCACTAACACAATTGGAGATCCACATGGCGATGAGCTTGGTACAATAACCCCTTTGTCGAGCAACTCTTGGATTTTTTTTCTTAATTTCAGCATTTTCCATGACTGACATTCTATACATACCAATGTTTGGAAGAGGACAATCTTACTGCAATTGAATTTCATGTTGGATACCCCTTTTTGGAGGTAATCCCTTTGGTTCTTTAAACATTTCATCATATTGATTAACAACCTCATATAGATCAGATTTCAAATTTGTATCACAACCTTGAAATACTTCGTTTTCAATATCCTCTTTGGGTCTAATCATCAAGAGAACAAAATTCTTGATAGCATTGACTAATCTCTTCATTTGTCCCCCATTTACAAGTGATAAATTCATATTCTTTGTACGGGCTCTAACAATGTACTCAAATCCATTTTTAAACAAATGATACTTATTCTCATGACGATGAAAAACAGCTTTCCTATCGTATAAATATGGGCTTCCCAACACAATACCACAGATATCCAAAGGAATAACATCAAGCTCTACCTCATCAACGAAATGTGCAATGATAGCAAACCTAAGTTTACACCTTCTTGTTACTTGTAATTTAGCATTATCACATATCCAACCAAGAGGGTATGCTTAGGATGTGGAATTGTTTCCAACTTTAATTTCTTAATAGTGTCTTCAAATATAAGTTTTGCTTGAGATCCAGTATCAAATATAGTATCTATTTTAGTATGCTTTGAAACAACCCTTGTGTGAAAAAGTTCAATTCTCTCTTTTTCTTGTCGAGTTACATTGAGATTATTGTTACTTGAAGAACTAGTACTTGCAATGGAACCATTACCTTGATAACCCATAGTAGTGATCTTTGTCTCATTACTTGAATCAGAACCTAAATCATGTTGTATGGTTGTAGCATTCTTTGACTTCCCTTTGTTGCCAAAATTTTTGGGTCTTCTTTCAGGATGAAGTTTCCAACAATGGTCTTCATCATGGCCATCTTTTGAACAATGTTTGCATGTGATTGTTTCTCCCTCTTTCTTAACAACAACATTCTTTTTTCCATTTCCCTTGAACTTCCTCTTTCCTTTGTCTCCATGACTGAAAGGCTTTTTGTTACCCTCATGAGTTTCTTACCTTCCTCTTGCTTCCAAATGAGTGGCCTGGGTGCAAACTTCATCTAGATTTGAAGGATTAAACATGAGTATAGTATGTCTCAAATAACTATGTAAAGCTCCAATGTATTTGAGTAAAGTTTCTTGAGAAGACAAATCTACTCCCAAAACCAAAGCTCTTATCCTAAATTATTGAGTAAATCTTTGCACATTGTATCCTTTATCTTGTCTAAAATTTTGCCAATCCATAGTAGCCTTTTGCATATATTCCAATGGGTAAAATTGCCTTTTAATTGCAACAATAAAATCATTCCAAGAGGTTAAAATTTTACCATGTTTTTTCATGTCCTCCTGAGTCTTGGATTCCCACCAAATGAGTGTTGCACTATCCAATCTTAAAGAAGCAAGCTGAATCTTAGTTTCATCATCTTGAAGTTTTTTGTATCCTACAATACACCTCAATCTGACGAATCCAATTATCTAATTTCTCAGCATTAACTTCTCCATTGTACCTTGGCAATTCAAATTTAATATCAAGCTTTAGCGAAGGAATTTGTGAAGGAGTTTTACCATGTCCCTTTGGAGAATTCGGAAGAGGTCTTGAATTAGTAGAAGAAGAAGAAGAAGAAGATGGAGGTGAGGGTGGTGGAGAAGCACCATTCCCTCCATTTCCATTTGGAGTTTTATCACCATTGTCTCCCTTGTGCTTTGAAGGGTTGGAGCCTTCACCTTGCAACCTTGTATTCCTTTCCATCAAGATTTTCATCATCTCTCTCATTTCCATGACAGCCTTTCTGAGATCTTCATCTTCTACAAGAACATGTTCATGACTCTCTTCATGAACCATACTTGGTGAATGCCTCCTTGAAACTTGTGGTGATGATATATGCTTCCTTCTTGAAGGATGAGAACTTAGCTCTACAAGTTGACCTTCTCCTCTTGTGAGTTTCAACCTTATGAGCATCAGAAAACAAAACACTTAAAAATAATCAAGTCTTCAAAAACCTATGCTCTGATACCAACTTGATCTAAAAATGAAGAAGACTTGTATTCTTGAAAATATTTGCAAGTTAAATTTTATGTGTTAACATGAAAATGGATCAACTTTGCAACACAATTTTAATAGGATTTACTCATTCAATATGCATTTAAATAGCAGCAAAAATAGTGAACAGAAAACACATAACACAACAAATGATAAAGTAGTTCACCCCTCTCTTGGGCTACATCTCCTAGTCCAGCTTCCAATGCATCATTTGTATTATTTTCTCAAAGTGCTCAAAAATGTTCTTTACAATGCTCAAAATGACAAATAGGCTACTCCAATGGCTTCAGAACATCCAAAAACCCCTAGTTGGGCTCTTTCGGCACCTCGTTTGGCCAAAAATTGAAGAAGATAGGCTTCCTGGAAGTCTCCCCTTCAAACTTGTTGTCTCTGCATCTACAATACACACCCTTGTTGGCTCAACCTAGCCCAAGCACATATTTAAGCATAAAAACTTAGCACCGGACTCAACCGCACGAACCATGCAAACTGTAGGACAGTTATGGGTGCACCTAGCCCCTAACCGTGAAGGGCAAGGTCGTATGACCCATGCGACCATGCACAAGTATAAACATAGGCTCCTGTTCCAAGGGCCAATGGTCAAAGGACAAATGGTGGGTCATTTGTATAACCGTTGGAACAAAACACAACCACGTGTGCACCGAATGGTATAGCATTGGGTCATATGTAATACAATGCGCGACCAAGGGCTGGGGCTAAGCCCTAGCCCGGTCGCGCCCCAACTATACACATATGAAAACATTTAAATATATCTTGCCACATATATAACAAGGAACAACCAGTGGCATGCCAATTGGTGGCTCTTCCCAAGTCTCTCCCCCCTACTCGGAGGTCACGGGGTCGACTTAGGCCAATGACATAATTTTAAACCAATAGATACATGACACATGGCGGCCATTGACTAGGCCACGCGTCGTCATCCCATTCACTGCAAACATGCCATGTCACATGCCAATTGTCCAAATAACTACCTACCATGTGTCGTACAACCTGCCACATCATCATCCGTACGGACTGTACAGACTGTACAGTCAACAGCCCTTTTTTTGCCTGTTTGTCATTTTGAATAGAACGTTATATCTCTCACTCTCGATGTCTGTTTGAACCCAAACGAGTTGCGTTGGGTCCCTAACAATGAGGCCTATGTTCTCACTTGGTTTGAAGTGATTCTGAACACTTTTAATTTTTTAGCAAAATTTGATCCCCTAGATCACACGGAGACTATGGGTTGAAGCACTTAATTGTGAAACATACATCCAAAACATAACTCCCCATAGATATGTCAAGGAAAAGACCCCATATGAGGCTTGGAGCAGCCTCATACCGGAAGTGACCCACTTTCTCATTTTCGTTTCACATGCATGGGCCCAGATTCCTTCTGAAAAGAGAAAGGCACTTGATCTATAGAGCACTGAGTGCATTTTTGTTGGATACCCTGATGGTGTGAAGGGATATCGACTTATTGAGCTTTCCTCAAACCGAATCATCATTGAGTGTAGTGTCCAATTCAAGGAATTGCATGTACCTCAACAACCGCATGCAGACACCTTCACTCTTCCACCTGTCCAAGATGATGAGTATGCACATGTTGACTCTTCTTCATATGAAATTTATGATTCAAAGGACTCAGATGATTTAGATTCATATTCATAGTCAAGACAGTTAGAAGTAGAGTCAAAGAATCCAGATGCAATTGCAGAGCCAGAGCAGAGGCCCAAGTGGGCACAGACTACTCTTCAGGATGCATGGGATCTCATTGGTGATCCAACCAATACTAGGAGGACTCAATATGATTTTGAGGAGCCTCCTGTTGCACTCACTGCCACTAAACCATTGCCTTCTAAGAATCCTTTCTTGGTTCAATCTTCAAATCCACAGTCTTATGGGGAGGCTGTTGGAAATCCCTTTTGGGAATATGCCATGCAGGAGGAGTACAAATCCCTCCTCAAGAAACAGACTTGGGATCTGGTTCCCCTTCCTTTTGGGAGGAAACTTGTCAGATGCAGATGGGTCTACAGAACCAAAAGTGGAGTGGATGGACAGATCAACAGATAAAAATCTAGACTTGTTGTCAAAGGCTTTTAGCAGGTTCATGGTATTGACTATGATGAGACCTTCACTCCAGTAGCGAATATGGACTCCATATGATTGGCACTTTCCATTGCGACATCCAAAGGATGGTAAGTCCATCAAATGGATGTGAAGAATGCATTTCTTCATGGTGATCTTTCTGAGGAGATCTATATGGAGAAGCCCCAGGGATTTTTGCAGGACTCATGTTTGGTCTGTCAACTAAATAAGTCCCTTTATGGCCTCAAGCAGGCTCTAAGGTCATGGTATGCCAATATGGACTCCTACCTTTTTTCACGAAAATTTTTACGATGTAAATCAGACCTGAATGTCTACATTCTCAAGACGATTGATTCACTTCTACTTTTAGTTCTATATTTTGATGATTTGTTCATCACCGGTTTCTTGACTTCAATTATTGTTGCACTCTAGATGATTCTACATGACAAGTTTTTGATGATGGACATGGGTCTTATACACTTCTTCCTTGGACTTAATATCAGTCAGGATGCATTAGGTATCAAACTATCTCAGGCCAAGTATGCACGAGATCTCCTCGAGAGATTTCACATGATAGACTGCAAGTCTTCTCCGACTCCTTTTCTATTAGGATTCAAACTTGAGGATGGTGGGGAGACTCCAATGGTTGACAACATGCTATACATACAACTAATGGGGATCTTGTTGTATCACACACACTACAGAATAGACATCTCATATGCAGTTGGCATAGTTTCCAAGTTCATGCAGGAGCCGCATGAGCTACATTGGAAAGCTACAAAGTGTATCCTTCGATACATATAGGGAACCATCACCTTTGGGATTCATTATGAAACAGACTCTACATTCGATCTCATCGGGTTTACTAATTCCAATTGGGTTGGCGATAGAACTGATCGCAAGTCCACATCTGGTTACTCACTTAGTCTTGGTTCCGAGCCTATCTGCTGGTAGAGAAAGAAGCAAGCTTCCATTTCTCTATCTTCAGCTGAGGCATAGTGCAGAGGGGTAGTTAACATAACCATTCAAGCTATGTGGCTACAACATTTTCTCACTAAGTTGGGCATTCAGTTTCATCATCCAATCGTCATATGGTGTGACAACTAAAGCACTATGAAGTTTTATAGAGATCTAGTTTAGAGGAAGTGAACGAAGCACATCAAGATCCACATGCACTACATCCAAGACTTAGTACACGAGGGGATCATCGACTTATAGTTCTTTCCTTCAGCAGAACAGACAACAAACATCTTCACCAAGACCTTCACTGAGCAGAAGTTCCATTCTCTGTGATGTCATCTTGGAGTGAAGGACACAGTTGCCTAGCAATTGCGGTTCTTCCTTTTACATACATTGTACCTTGAGGGGGGGGGTTCCCATGACTTTTTCCCTCTTTCCTCACTTTATTTCAGTGTATCTTTTGTATTTGGGTACCTAAAATGGCCTCGTTTTCGAGACCCATTCTTTATTTTCACCATAGTGATGTTTAGGGGGGGTGTTTGACTTACTTCACACACACCTATGATTTATTTTTCCTAAGTTTTTTCCTTTTTTATTAGTCATAATTAGTCATTATCCAGTCTCCTATATTTTAGGGGAGAATATTCCACCTAGAGAATATTCTCTTTCAATTGACACTTCAATTTGACTAGTTGAGTTGAGTTTAGATGCTGCATTGTTTTTGTCACCATGCAACATTGGGATCATCATCATGATAATTAGACCTTCCTTGGTATCATCACCAGAGTGGCACATTAGCCTTGATTCCCTGAGTTAACTCCTCACTACTCTATGTTTAGTCAGTTAACTAAAGACTTGTTGACTAGTTAACTCAACTAGGTGGCAATTCACTCCCGTAACTGCCTGAGAGATTATACTAGGTGGAAGTTCACTTCCGTAACTGTTAGTGTTTGTCCATATCACTCTATACCACCACTATGGCGCATTGGTTCACCTCCAGTGTGCACTCATTGAGCTATACAGAGTATATCATGTGTAAATTATTCATTATTCACAACGATTAATGAGTATTCTTTCATTCTTTCTCTCCTTCTTCTTCTTTCTTCCATTCTCTCTGCAAATGTGTGTATCATTGTTTATCTAGATCTATTATGTGTAGGTTCAACACATTTATACTCACACTCTGAGGTCTTCGACATGTTTTCATGGAAAGACTAGAAAAGATTGATCACTAGGCATACAACTTCAATGATTCTGAATCTGAACTTGAATGGATTCTCGAGATGGTTGACTCATGAAAGTCAAGAGACCAATTGTAGAATGGCTGACTCAGGTTGGAAAAAATTCTCTTGGAAAAAATAATGACAAAATGATGAAACTCAGGAAACATATTATTGACATAATTCTGTGACACTGAATGCACCACAAACTCTCCATATGTTTGGAAGACTAACCAAATGGAGGAGGACACAACTCTATGTAATGAGAACAACTTCCTAAGGTCATACTAGATCCCAATACTTGCAGAACAAACAAAAGGATGTGATTTATCCAAGGGAAACTTACTTTTCTGCCGATAAAAGAGAATGTATATCTCATCCCCTCTTTTTGGAATATTTGATTTATTTTTTCTTTTTTGAATTTTTAACGAGCTTTGAAAAAGAATGATACGTTACAAAGGAGGAATGAGTTTCGCGAGAAAGAAAACTAATTCCAAGTGCATGGAACATATTGATGCGCAATACAAGGATACATGTGTAGGATAAGGACACCTGGGAAAATTCCTCCATGGGTCAAGGTGTCAGATCATAAGGGAAAAAATTTATACAAGGATTTCACCTAAGGAATGCTCTAAAGGTTCAGTAATAGCAACATGAAGGAGAAATTAGGCCAAAGATGAAAGGATAAGACATGTGATGTGATTACAACATGACACAACAATACTCCTTCCATGTGAGGTTTTAAGAGCCTAGAGAAGGTAAGATCAATGGTTTTTCACGTTTAGAGAGTCTTAAAAACACTAAAAGAAGACTCTAGAGTGATATTTTTTGTAAAGTTAGTCTCCAGGGCCTGAAAACGAATAAAATCATACCAAGGAGAACTCTTTTGGTCACTAGGGCCAGAGTATTCCTTTTTCTTAATTAGTCCATCCGGTCTGGAAAATGGTTAAACTTATACCGAAAGGACATCTCTTCAAAACCATTTTAACGAGTGTGATAGAGACAAGATCACTCAACTATCTTTTCAATTTCAAGGAGTCTAAAAACTGCTTAACTATGGACTCACCGCCTTTTTCATAATTTAGTCCACTGATCCCGAAAAATTATAAAACATAACTTAGGAGAACTCTCCCGACAAGACATGTCCTACATAATCTATTGGCTGGAAAAATGGTCAAACATATGCCAAATAGATATTCCTTCTGGACCAATTAATGAGTGTGAAAGGAACAAGGTCACTCAATGATATTTTCATATTTAGGGAGTCTGAAAAGAGCTTAAATACGGACTCCAAGGGGTTTCCTTTTTGGTAGATAATATCGAAGGCCCGAAAAAGAGATAAACCAAAACCAGGGAGAATGGCCTTTTTTCGCAAATCTAGTCCCTCAAGCCTGAAAAAGTGTTAAACTTACACCTGAGAATACTCTCCTAGTGAACCGTAGCTCCTACGGCGTACATTTTTCATAAAAATATACATCCGGACTGAAAAAGGGGTAAACTATCTCTAGATAGATGTGCCTTCAAATTTTATTTTGGCGAGGATGAAGGTCAATAATATCACTCGACAATATTTTCAATTTTAGAGACTCTGAAAAGGGATTACAGAAGACTCCAAGGTGGTTCCTTTTCTTAAGTAATCCAAACGAGACTGAAAAGGATAAATAAATTATTTTTAGATGTTCCTTTCAAAGTTTAAGCAAGATTGAAAGATGACAAACCATGCTCTTGGGGAGTCCCAAGGGTATAGGCCAGAAAAACATTGGAGAAGAAGGATGAGGCTTCAACACAAAGTCATGGCATGATTAAATAGGACTCACATGTCTATGCAGTACTTCGTCATGGCCATAAAATGAAAAAAAAAGGCTCTAACTAGGATGCCCATGGAAGGAAGGCTCTACCACATAAAGTAGGACGTGCTTATCAGAAAATAAGGTTAGTGTCGCAATTCAATGGGGTTGATCCTAAGGCCATAATGAACCAGGAAACAAATAATGAGAAAAATGCAAGTAGGGAAAATATCTAACCAATATTCCAGTTTCGAGGTCAATACCTGTCATAATGGATTGATACGATGATCAAATGTCAAATAAAAATGTCTCCAAGATCTTTCATATAAGGCTAATAACACTCATCCAGAAGTTAATAAATCTAATATAGCTAGAAAGTTCAGAAAATAAGAGGTGTTATTGAATACAAAAATTGAAAAAAACAAACCTGGACTATACAATATGGTACAAGGAACTGCACAACCTTACGACTCATGCATAGTACTGGTTCAAGTAGAGCCCTCTACTAGGTTTTGACCAAGAGTCTCTCTGGTATTCAACTTGGAAAATATTCCAACAGGGAAACAAACACAAACCACTGTGTAAGTCTTCCCATCATATATAATCCATAGTCATCAATTCAAGGATAGCTTCATCTAAAGGAAATTCAATATTTGATAAATCATGCAAATGAGGAGGGTCAATAGTCACAAAGGGAAAAGAAAAATTACTATATTCCAATCTCCCATTATGGAAAAAAATACAAACCACGATGTAATTCTTCCCATGATATATAATCCATAGTCATGGATTCAAGGATAGCTTCATTTGAAGGAAATTCAATATCCAAGAAATAAGGCGAATGAGGAGGGTTGACAATCACAAAGGGTGAAGCAAACTTATCATGTTCCATATTGTTGGGCCATGAATATGACCTCTATTTTGCATATCTTTGACTTGTTTTTCACCTGTTCTGCACCAATTACCAGCACCTTATATCTCCTTTTGACAAACATCTATCTATTTTGCTACATTTCTAGCCTATATCCTTTTTCCCTGCCTAAGCATGTTTCTAAGGTAAAAATAACATCTTTTAATGCATTTTGCAAATGTATTAATCTTTTGAATGTTAATTAAAAGAATGCATACTATGATTAATGGACTAATGCCATAATGGGATGCAACTCTTTTTTACTACTCTATTGCAGATTATCACATGTTGACACGGCCTCCTTTTTTCTCGTGATGCTTCATAAAAGTTTGATTCCACTTCAGCATACAAGTTGGACTACTATTCAAAGAAGAATGTATGCAGAGATGCATTTATCGGAAGTTGTTATTTGAGGAGAATCTCATGACACTTCGTGTCATGAGATCGCCCATTCAAGTTTATTATGTAATTAATACTCTGCATGGATTTTCCATTTTTAGCATTGGTAGTTAGCTTAGATGGAGGATCGCCGATTCCAAAAACGAGGATTAAAACATTATAAAACGATGGGTCTGCCCCGCTATGAGGGAAGTGATTGATTTTGAAATACTTCGACTAAGATTTTTGCTAAATAGAATGATACTAGTTTTCTCTCTGAATTGATGTTTGGTTAAGAATTGAATACATGGATTAATCATTTCTGCAATAGTTGTTGAATGGATATGGTAGCGTAGATCATTCTTTTCTGAAACGTTAACAAGGATCTTTGTTTCGATGGGAGGGCCCACCACCATAGGTAGATGATCTCTCCATTTTATAGTAGATATACAAAGTACATGTTGATTGTATTTTCTGTAGAAATAATCACTGTAGAAATTGTTCCATGTTTTTATCATTTAAATATGCAACTATTAGATTGAATTCTATTATAATTTAGATCACATGGCATTGTAATTCTGTAGAGTAATCTCTGTGCACAGAGCGTAGATAGTTGGCAGATAGATTTGAATAACCATGTTTTGTGCCTTGTAGATTGGATCATCAATTTGCTAAAGTTGTAGATTGAACTATAGAATAGAGATAGTGAATGATAGAATTAAATAGGTTTTAAATTAATTCATAATGCTTGGCTCATTTGAATTCTTGTTAATATAGATAGATTCACGCATGGTAGTTGAATTTCAATGAATTTAATTGATAGTCTGTCAGTTTAAAACCAGAACATAGAAGGAAATCTGACTAAGTTTTTATCATTTACTTTTACACAGGTTAGTTGAAGGAAATTGCACAGTTAGTGACTTAGATTGAATTTATAGTTAGTGGATAATTAGTGGATTCGATTTAGGAGTTAGTTGTGATTTTGTAGATTAAGATATGACATCAGGATAGCATAGATTAAATTTATCCTTTTCATAGGATTTCCATTTCATAGGAAATAGATTTACAAATAGAATAAAGTTGTTGTTAGTGTTTCGTACCCATTTCACACTAGTTACTTTGTTTTGCACTTGTTCAACACTGTTATGATTACTTCAATTAATTAGAAGTTTAATATTTCCTTTTTGAACAGTGAATTTTAACTCTTTATTTTTAGGTCTAGATTCATAGAGTATTTCTCCGCTAGGACCCACAGCATTGTAGATGACTAAAGGATAGAAGAGGATTTAGTGACTGAGATTAAAACATTTCTTTCTGCATTTTTGATAGATGAATTGTGAATTAATAGATGACAGAATAGGATAGGATTTCTGATTAAAAGTTAAAATAGAATTTAGATTATTTGAAGGAAAGCTTAAAGTTATGTTTGGTATTTAAATTACATTTCTCTAGTTTTAGCATAGCTTAAATGGGTTGCTTAGCATTAGCTGTAGACAATGGTTAAAATAGAATAGATGAAATTAATGGTTAAATATCCTTTCCTGCATTTTGAAAGTAGAGAGTTTTATAGATAGGGTAATTTGGCTTCTTTTTGAAAAGTCTTTAGAAAATTCTTACCCACACATATAGTGTAGCAGCTCTAAGATTACCAACCCTGGTTTGACAATTTAATGTTTTCAGGTCATTAGAAAAGTGATATAATTTTCCTGACACATATGATGATGGAGGTTCTGGCCAGGATCGACGGATTCTATCAGTGAAGAATCACAAGAATAAATGCTTGAGGATCTACAAATAGTGAGATCAAACTGAAAAGGAAACTTAAGATCACTTGGACCAAGAGAGGGAAGAAAGGGCTCCCATGCCCCCATTGGATAAACCAACGGATCAATTGTTGAGACCAAGTCTCAAGAAGGAAAACATGAGTGAACAAATTCCTTCTCAGGAGCAATTGAACACCGAGGATAAGACACCACATAGTTTATCCATGGTGGGGTAGAGACTACACGAACACTAGTAACATATAAAGGGGTAGCATGAACTAACGCTGAATTAGGATGGTGATTATTATATTCCATCTGGTCAATGGTGACAATGCTTCCATTGTGAGGGAAATGCATCACCTAAAAGAGTGTATACACCACAACATTCATATAATATACATAATCATGCCCAAGATGCATATTGAAATCTAACTGGCCTTGTACCACTATAACATCGACAAGGACAATCTTCCCACCTAACAAGATAGGAAAATGAGAAATAATCTCCAAATATTCACTTGAAAATTTGTCAAAATCCAACAACTCATGTGAAGCATGCACAATCTCGGGAGAACCCAAAGCTTTCCAAGCCGAGGAGGATAAATACTTGTGGAGGATCCTTCATCCACAATAAATCGGTTAATATTTTTTGAATTAACTTCAACCCTTATTTGAAAGGGTGTAGAAGAAGGAAGACAAGGCTCAACAATTTCATTCCAATCAAAGGAAACCATCCCAGGACATGGAGGGGGTGTGCTCAATGTGAGCGGAATTCCCTCTTGTTCTAAAAGTAATGAACTAGAAATTCTAAAAACATGGTCAGTAGACACATCAATCCCCATCGGAAGAGTGGGATCAACCAAATATTGCATCGGCGTGACCACTTTGGTAGAATTTACACTCTCCAAGAGAAGAGTGGTAACAACCAAATATTGCATCGACATGACCACTTTAGTAGACTCAACACTCTGTAAGAGAAGAGTAGGATTAGACGAATATTGCATTGGCATGACCACTTTGTCAACCACTGGTTGAATAGACTGTAAGACAACATGTTCTGAAGGAGCCTCATCCCCCAAAAGAGGATTGGGATCAGCCAAATATTTTAACGGCACGACCACTTTCTCAACCACTCATTGAAGAAGACTCAGAATCAGAAGTGCTTGCAGACAAGGACCACAATCTTTGTGCCTCTGGAATGTTAGAGCACAGATGAGTAAGGTGATATCCCTTGTAAAGACTACAAAGAAACTTAGGCTTACATACAATCCATCTAGGTTTCTTAATAGAATCAATTCCCCCAGCATGACTAGGAGTTGCTAATTTTTTGTCCTCAACATGACTCGTAGAGGCTGTTGACAACTCTCCAACATAACTAGTAGAGGTTGGTTGTTGAATTCCAGTATCACTCGCAAGTGCTATACTGGGAAAACCCCCTATGGACTACACTAGGGTTCTAAAGTGCAATTAGAGCTAACCGTCTAAAGTCTCCTACTTTTAATAACTATCCTGACAACACCCCGTGTTCATATATAAAGTACAAATTATATGGATCCGGTAGTCTTACCTTAAACTCTGTGTTCGGTGTTGATCCCTTTTCACTCGGTCGTTCCTCAACTGTAATTCTCCTCCCAAGGTTGACTTGCATTCACCAAAAGACAAACAAGAAACTACGAACATGCATTCTATATATGAATTAGTAGTTTAGATGTCATAACAAAATGTAAATCAAACATAAAGATTGAATGCATCATGTGGCAGGATGGAAAAATTACTTCTTTATATTAATCTCACAAAGTCATTTACAAAGCAAGATCGGTGACTACTCCTCAAACCCAGTCCTAGGCTCCTCTTCACCAATATCCAACCGCTTCCATGTATCCTTTCTCTCTCACACTTCTCTCTATAGAATAGGCATAGGCTTATGGATGAGGAAAAAGGGAAAGAATGGGAAATTTTGGCTCAAACTCACAAGGTGGCTGCAAATTCTTGGGGCAAGGGGGGAAAGAAAAATGGCTAGAGTTTCACTATTTCTATGTTTATCCGTGGAATGGGACCCGAACACCTCTTTTTATATGCCAAAAAGATGGTTATTCAGTTGGGTGACGAGCTATAGGAAGTCAATTGGTTAGGAAACCACCCAATAGCTTGTAATCTCAACGAATACCTTGCAACTTTTATGTAGCGTATATACGCGGGTAGTAGTGGTGCAAGGCACGTACATCTTCAAAAATTTGGTTTTTAAGAAGAGTTATTCAATATTGGATTGGAAAACATAGTAAGTAAGATGGCATGTTGTTAGCTATTCATGTCTGGTGCAAATTAGGGTTATAATAGATGCCCCCTAATGTGTGAGGTCAAAAGAGCATTTGATGGATGAAATACATTACAAATCTTTACCAACGTATGAAGTGAGTGAGACCAGGACCAGAGTTCAGGGGGTGCTATCTGTAAAATAAAAATTGTCTCACCAAGGTGGGCATACCCATGCTCGGGATGAAATACATCATGGTTGTCAATCAAATACACTGCAGATCCATGTCATATAACTATATAAAGTGTAGCCGCAAGCAATACACAGCAGATCTACATCTCAAAATCAAAGATATACATGTATAGTATCTCTCTTCTGGAAGCCAACAACACCTGATGGTTGGATATGAGGTCTTCATAGCTCAAGCAACAACTTCAAGATCTTCAAAACTTGAGTAAGAGTATATTTGTGAGTGTACAACTTCACTACCTAGAGGTCTTTGACGACTCTTCGGGGAACAGACAAGAGAATATCAATGATTAGACAAATAAATTCACTGATTTTGAACAAGGACATGATTGGACTTTCAGGATGGTCGGGCATGAGGTCAAGAGACAAAGTGTAGAGGGGCCAAATCAAGTTGGGTAAAAATTCCCTTGGACAATAGCACAACTGGTGATGAGACTCGGGCAGCATGACATTGACATGAATTCATGATGCAGGAGGAAACACAAACTCTCCATATGTTTGGAAGAATAACCAAATGGAGGAGGACACAACTCTATGTTACAAGAATAGCTTCCTAAGTTCATATTAAATCCCAATGCTTGACGACAAATGAAAGGATGTGCTTTGTCCAGGGGAAACTCATTGTGTTGCCATAAAAATAAAATACTTTTCCCTTCCTCGTTTTGGGGTATGTTGGCACCAGGCCGAAGGGGAAAGAAGGATCAATGCAACGATCCAAGACCTCAAGCAACGGAGGATCAATGCAATGATCCAAGAACTCAAGCAGTGACAGAATATCATACCAATTATAGAATGAGTCAAGGGAATGCAAGATTTGAAGAAGATACAGGCAGAACTTATCACTACACAAACACAAAAATATGAGATTCAGCCTCAAATAGAACCGTTGCAGGAATGGGTAACAGAAATACTTGCATAGGTAGAAGAATCTAGAAAATAGAAAGAACAGACTCAGCTAGAATGCATAGGACTGGTGAGTGAGGAATTGGCAGCTTAGACAGTCAACACCATCAAGGATAAAACCACGCAGGCATTGACAAAAGTGGAAGAGTTGAAGGAACAGTTACAGATGATCACCAAGGAGATAGAGGAAGCACAGAGAAATTAGGTGACTCAAGAAGAGTCACATGTCAGTGTTGGGGGCATGTTGGAACCATGCCAAAGGGGAAGGAAGAATGATCGTGAGAAAGAAAACGTGCACAAGGAAAGAGATAGCAAGAGGAAGAACAACACGCGCGCATGCAAGAAAGCATGCACAAGGAAAGCGACAGTTGGAGGAATAACAACACACGCATGGGAGAAAGACCTAACCTAAGAAGGGTTATTGTTTTGGTAATATTCTAAAAAAAGGATGAAGATCCCAAAATGTATAAATATAGATATGAAAGTATCGGTTAGTAGTAGTTGTTATGTTATGTCTTGTGGTTTTTGTTGTTGTTTGAATTAATTGTGCAGATGGATGATATTGTATTTGTTGTTATGAACTGATTTTGTAATCTGTTGAGAAAAGGAGATATGAGGGAAGGTAGATCTGAGGATTAGACCGTAGGTTGTGGAGCCTGGTGTGATCTAGTTTTCCTCACATAGATCTTACCCAGTTTGATGGAGAATTATATGCACGAGGCGCCAGAAGTACAGAACTATCATAATACAAGAGCCAAGAGCCAAATCTTTGTGGACATATCCCAGGAGGGGGTGAACCACGGTAATACTCATGTAATATGTCAAATGTATGCATGTCTCTTCTTTATTTCATCTATTAATGGTTAAGCTTGATGGAAGAGTTAATACATTGTTATGAATCTAATTACACTTTGCTTAAATTAAACTGTGGGATTTGCGGAGGCGACTCCAAGGAATAAGTAGTTCCCCTTACAGCTCATGGTATTCGGTCTTACTCAAGAAACCCATATCCCCTACTCTGTCCTAGGCTATAAACACCTAAGTCATACGGTTACCCATTTAGAGCTATCTTGGGTGAGACTGTGCAGTGCCTTCTGGGTTCTATGTTTCCTTCTGGTTTACCAAGAGGGCCGATAGTTTTAGAGGCTTTGTTGGAACCCCAAATGACATGAACCCTGGGTCAATAACTCAGAAAAATTGAGAAGGGAAATGATAAAACCAACAAATGGTTCTATTGTCATGTTAAGAGGAACAAGAAAGGACTGACTAGATGAGATGGAATGAATAAAGAACTGAATGAAGAGCAATGAGTCATTAGAAGGGAATGTTGAGACCTTGGAACCCCACGTGAGAAAAAATTGAGGGTTGGTTGATAACTAAAGAGCTAGATTTTTCATAGAAAGACAATAGAAACCCCAGGATCACACCACATAAATACCTGGATAAATACATATTTATGGATATACATGAAGTCTTTTTCTCTGAATTTCCACATCTAATACAGGAGTGGAACTTAAGGTTAAAGGATAACCATGTGATGAACCAGATTCGACAGCTAGATTGGACTCCATTACAGACCCAACAGTTGTAGCAAGTGAACAACAAATTCACCCACACAATTGACTTTTGGCTTGATAGTATTGTGGAAGGCTTCATCACAGAATTTGCGGTAGACACAACAAAGTCATACAATGCAGCCAAGAAAGAGTTCCTACAAGGACCTAGAGGAAGGTACATTTGATCACTATATACTCCTATCAAGATACTGCTATATAACAAAGGTGTAATGACAATGGAATCAGATAGCTAGACTTCCCTGCATGCATGGGGGAAGGGGGGAAGCACTGACAGAGAGAGGAGGAATGGAAAGAGGAAAGGATACAAAGAAGAAGGAGAAAGAACCCTTGGACCTGATCTTTATGGATGACGACTAGCTCAAGTGGATCTTGGAGTCATCAGAAACGACGCGTAGCAGAGCACTCTACAAATATAAGGTGAATACCAAGAAGAGATTCGTAGCTGAGATGGAGGGCTTGGCCAATGATGAGGAAGAGGTAGAGGATCTTTGGGTTGTGGAGCATATTGAGGAAATCCTGTGCGTTGCATATGAGAGGAAAACAAGAGGCCCAAGAACAAGAGGAGAATATAGCCATCCCTTCAATATTAATGTCAGTGTGGAACCCATAAACCCATGTGCGGCCAATACACCAAAAAGAACACCACCATTTAGACAACAAAAGTTTGAAGGAAGTCTAATAGCAGGAAGTACATCGACACAAAGGGAAACAACTGGAGGAGCCATTTCAAGCAACCTTAGTCAAGTATCTACACTGCACGAAGGAGGGAGTATCCCAATATTTGGAATGGTAGGACACGATCCCACTATCAGATTACCAGAGTTCTAAGGGAAAGCAGTAGAAAACCCTGAGAAGCATTTGTTCATTTGTGCAAAGATATGGGAAGCAAAGAAGATCATTGATGAAGACACCAAACTTGCATAGCTAGCAATCACGCTAAGGGACTGCACACTAGACTGGTACATGAGTCTAGACATGAATAGTGTTCCCAAAATGACAAGAACATTGGACGACATTAAGAAACTCTTGATCAATGAGTTCCAGAAGACGATCTTAGATGATCAATACATGAATGAGATGGTTGAAATAAGACAGAAACCAGGAGAATCTGTATGGGAGATTGATAAAATATTTAAGTGACTAAAAGGAAAGTTAAAATACCTTATGACCGATATGCAGCATCGGCACCTATTTTTCAACTCACTACTCCCACACTTAAAATATCCATTACGACAATAGAAGTTTCAGATGCAGGTAGAGGCTCTGTAGGCAGCCTTGCAATTGGAAGAGAATCAGTATCAGCAGACGGACCCAACTATCGAAGAACTGAAAGAGGATCTGAAGAACTTAACATTTCAGTTGAACCAGAATAAGAACAAGGACAAACGAGAAGCCATTTGGTGCACTACCTACAAGACGAAAGGACACCATAAGAATGAATTCCCAACATTCACACAGTATATGGCGATAGGGATGCCAAACCCACTACCACAGGGAGGATTATGGTGTGAAATATGCAAGAAACCGGGTCACGACCCTTACCACTGTACGATGATGCAGAAATACCAAGCAGTTCCAAAGAACTCATATTACACCTTTTGCAAGTCATTCGGCCATGATGAAAAATATTGCATAACTATGGAGATGATGCAGTAAAGAACATCAGACGCATACAAGGTAAAGGCAGAAAAGATGACTGGACAGGAAGCACCACAATTCAATCAATCCCCAACACCATACAACACTACGCAACAGCAGTATAATACTGCATCGCAACCTTATAATAATGCATAGCTGTAGTACAACCCAACACAGCCCCAATACAATACCACACAGTATAATCATGGACCACAGTACAACCCACCGTGAGGTGACCGTGCAACTTATAGAGGAGCAGGACAAGCCATAAGAGGTTCCAGACGTGGTAGAGGACTTGTTACATGTCACAATTGTCAGCAACCAGGACATTATGCACGAGAGTGTCCACTGCCACTAGAGACTTGTATGTATTGTCATGCATCACACCATGATATAGAGGAATGTTCGACATTACTTGTAAAGATCCAGGAAAAAAGGAATCAAAATAACTAGAATGTTTAGTGGATTCCAGCCGAAGCAAAGGATGACGGAGGAAACATCAATATAGTCACTTGAGGAGGAACGAAAACATGAAATGATGTAGTTTGACCAGAACCAATGGATAAAGAAGAACATTGACCCCAAGAAACAGTTCGACGTGCATAAGGAGAAGGATATCTTTACAAAATCCCAACAAGTATTCCAGAAGGAGAACATTGCACTGACTACACAGTAGAGAAAGGAAGCTCCGGAATACGAAATGTCGTCATCACTAGACCATACCAATAGAATACAACCCGAGGAACAAGTAAGTACGATCAAAGAATTTTTTCAATCATGCATCAAAATGTTAAGTGATCCTTCATCTATCCAAATATTGCAAAACATCCTTGAAAAATGTAGCGGCAAAACGAAACAGAAGCCAGAATTGAAAAATGTCAACCACCTACACACAAGAAGAAGAACAAGTAGGGAATTTAGATTAAATGCTAACATCGGGGATTTCAATATGGGAGATATTATACTAGATCTAGGATCTGAAGTGAATGTACTACCAAAATCTACATGGAAATGCATGGGAGAACCTACATTGGGATACTCAATTGTTCAATTAAAACTAGCAAATCAACATAGAGTCCTACCCATAGGTAGACTAAAAGGAGTAACGGTAGATCTGGATGGTGTGTGCACTAAGGAAGACTTTGAAGCCATCAAAATAGTAGACGGTACAACACCTTACCCGATGCTACTTGGTCTTGATTGGGTGTTTGATAACCAAGCCATAATCAACTTAAAAACTAGAAAAATGACATTTGAGTCAGGCGACTACAGGGTCATAGCCCCACTCAACCCATCAGAAGGCGAGAGGTTCATAGAACCCACTTGTCTGGATTTAGAAGAGATTGACCAGTTGTACAGAAAAACTGTGCGCAATGTGGACTATATAAACCCAACTGCAGATGGGGTACTCAGTTGGCAAAGCATTAATTCATGTATAGCAGACTCAGACACTGGGTTAGAAAACTAGAAGCAAAGACTACATGAAGTATCCATGAGAAGGTGTGCTATAATAGACCATGCATTAAGGTGTATTGGCACAGAAATCACAGAACCACCCAGTTTTCACGGGCTAAATGACTTGGAAACTTTCTTGACACAATATGAAGACGAAGTATTAGAAAACCAGAGATTTCTATCACTAGATTTAGCACTAAAGGCTACACCCGCAAGATGGTGGGGTGCACACAAAGAGACTATCACATATTGGTACCAATGTAATAGATTACTACGCATAAGGTTTGGCACAGAACAGACAGGTAACAAACACCAGAAATACGATGGTCTAGGCATACCAGTAGGACACTTGGAGGTGTTTAAAATATGGTGGAAAATGACGCCACCGACAGAATGGTCTCACCACTTCATTCATACTTTAGAGGGAATACCAGTGAATTGGTATACAGACTAGGAAATGTGTAAATAAGCCAAGACATGGGTGACACTCCAACAGAACTTTACAATCACTTTCGCATTTGAGCATGAGAACCCAACATAGACACAGCCCTGAAACGCATCAGAAACATGATATTCATCGAAGAATCGGAAGTAGAAGCTATCATAGAGGTACAACAACGAAATAAGCAGAGAGTCAAGGATCTACTATCATGCTATCACATACAGAAGGAAGCCCAAGACGAAGATGATCCACGTGGTATTCAGATCGAATAAGTCAAAGGAAAGAGAGATGTGGAAGGACCACCCTTAGAGTCAGAGGTCATATCTGTGCTGATCAAGATAAATAAGGTTAACATAAAGACTATCGAGCAGCCCAAAATGGCCAACATTGGAGATTAATGGGATGAACATACATTATAAAGCATCATAGAATTGTCGCGCGAATACAATGACCTTTTTCCCACAAACTTTACAGAGATGAAAGGCATAGTCGGAGAACTAGGAGAAATGAAGATACCACTCAGACCTGATGTGAGACCAATTAAACTATGACCATATATATTAAACCCCATCTATAAATATAAATTTGAAGAGGAGATCTATAGGATGCTCGAGGCTGACATCATCGAACCAGTCAAAGAATCAGAATGGATAAGCCTAATGGTAGTATAGGACAAGAAACAGGGAAGAGGGATCATGATATGCGTCGACTTGAGGAAGTTGAATGATGCATGCCTGCACGACCCATTCCCCACACCATTCATGGATGAAGTTCTCGAGAACGTAGGAGGCCACAAAGCCTACTCATTCATCGATGGATTCTCAGGATATCATCAGATTAATATAGCATAGGAGGATAGACACAATATCACGTTTGCAACAGAATGGGGATCTTATCAGTGTACAGTCATGCCGTTTGGACTAAAGAATGCACCTGCAATATTCTTCAGAGTGGTCATTGCATCATTTAAGGAATTCATCCACCAATTTCTCAAAGTATACCTGGATGATTGGACGGTCTATATCCTGTTGAAAAACCATGTGGAATTTTTACGACTGATGCTAGAACAATGCAGACAGTGTCAGATATCACTGAATATCAAGAAATGCGTATTTGGAACACCATTTTGGATACTATTGGGACACATAGTATGAAAATAGGTTTTGCTAGTGGATCCGGCCAAAATCGCATTTATTGTTAAGCTACCAGCACCAAAAACAGTCCGCCAACTAAGAGAAACATTATGACATATGGAATATTATAGGAAATTCATCAAAGGCTATGCGCAGATTACAGCATCAATGGAAAAACTGTTAAGGAAGGATACAAAGTATCAATGGAACGATGAGTGCCAACATGGTCTGGATACCCTAAAGGAAAAGATGGTCACCGCACCAATATTGGTATTTCCAAATTGGGAGAAGACATTCCATGTACATGTAGATGCATCAGTGATAGCACTTGGAGCTATCTTAGCCCAACCAGGAGCAGGAGACTTGGATCACCCGATAGCATTCACAAGCAGAAAATTATCAGACTCAGAACAAAATTATAACATGACAGAAAGAGAAGGCCTAGATATGGTCTATGCACTATAGAAATACAGACATTACCTATTGGGAAAACACTTTAAGATGTTTCCAGATCACTCATCCCTAAAATACCTAGTCAACAAGCCAGTGTTGGGGGGGAGAATTTGTCGTTGGTTATTTCTATTTAGAGAATTGGACTTTGAGGTAATAGTTAAACCAAGAAAACTGAATGCAGGACCTGACCACCTATTGAGGGTCACAAATGGAGAGGAACCAACGAATTTAGAAGACAACTTTCCAGATGCACATCTATTCTTAGTACAGATTGATGACGATTACTTCATAGAGATCATCCAGTACTTGATCACAGGTACTGTGCTGCAAGAATATACCACTACGCAGAAGAAGAACCTGGTAGTCTGTGTAGCTGACTATCAATTGATCATAGGACATCTATACAATATGGGCACATACAACATGTTATGAAGATATGTACTAGACCATGAAGGACCAAGAATTTTAGCAGAATCCAATGAGGGAATAGCAGGAGGACATTATGCAGGAAAAGCTACCATGCAGAAGGTACTATGCACAGGATTATGGTGGCCAACAATCCATAGAGACTCGAAATAATACTGTCATCAATGTGATGTCTGTCAAAGGGTAGGCAAACCCAACAAAAGGGACAAGATGCCACTACTACCACAAGTGACACTTCAGGCATTCGAAAAATGAGCGATAGACTTTGTGGGACCTATTAAACCACCAGCCAAAAGAATGGGGGTGAGATATATTATCATCGCAACGGAATACCTAACAATATGGGAGGAAGCCACACCAATAAAATATTGCAGCGCAGAAACAGTTGCACACTTTCTGTTTGAACAGGTAATTACTAGATTAGGGTGCCCAAAAATTTCGATGAGCGACCAAGGAACACACTTCATAAACAACACCATATGAGCAATGCTGGAAGAGTTTGAATTTCATCACCAAAAAATCACATCATATCATCCACAGGAAAATGGCATGGTAGAAGCCTTCAACAAAATTCTAGAAAACGCCTTGACAAAGATATGCAACGTCAACAGGAACGATTGGGATCTCAAGGTACCAACATTAATATCGGCATATAGAACCACATGCAAAGAGTTGACTAGACACACACCATTCAAACTAGTCTATGGTCAAGAACCAATAGTTCCTTTAGAATTCTTAATACCCAGCCTACGTGTAGCAGCTTTTACGCAAATGATAGAACGAGGCATAGTATAGGAAAGACTGAATCAGTTATTGTCGATGGAGGAAGATGAAATATTGGTAGGATTCCATCAACAAGTATAGAAAGAAAGAGATAAAGCTTGGCATGACCACCACATCAAGAGGAAGACATTCAAGGAAGGAGATCTAGTATTACTCTACGACAGTAAATCACTGCAGCATCCAAGAAAGCTCAAAATGCATTGGCTAGGACCATACCATGTAAAATTTGTCACGGGCAGAGGAGTTGTATAGTTAAGATATATAGCAGGAACAGACCTTAGAGGAATGATCAATGAGAGCCCACTGAATTTATACAAGGACAGTCAACCACCCACCATGTAGTAAACAAAAAAAAAAAAATAGTCAAAAACAGTGCACAGCATGATGGAAAATCCGTATATGAAACATGAAGACAACAAGAAAAAAGATAACTACTATATCAAAAAGGGAAACAAACGGGAAAAATAGTAAAATTAGGCTAACAGGACAGAAAGAAGTAGAGTTAAAGCAAGGCAAGGACAGAAGGGATGTCACTTTAAATGTGCCAACTGGAGACGGCAAAGCAGGAATGATGGCAAGTATGAAACCATCGCGGATGCATTGAACCTATAGTTTGTGTACATTAATAGAATAATGGAGGAATCTTCCTCAACAATATTCATGACGAGCCCATACAACACACGAGCACGGAAGCAGTTATTCTATTCGTGAAAGGAGAACAGAAAAAGAGCAACAGAAGCTAGAATGAACAGAACAAAACCACAGAGCTCACTGAAGCCATTCGAACTCAACAAACATTCAACAGACACCATTATGGCACCATCGAAGCTCTCAGAACCAGGCCAGATAGCCAGATCAACCAAGGCTTAGACATGGTCATGAGGACCACTGGAAGAAAGTGAACAACAGCCACCTGAGATCGTCGATATTCACGAAATCCTGTCGCTAGAGGAAATCCCAGTAGAGTCCACAAAAATACTAGAGGAGGTTCCACAACCACAAACAGAGTCCATGGAACATGATACACCAGCAGCAACACATGAGCCTCACAACAAAGAAAAAGAAACCCACCAGGAAATACCACCAGAAAATGCCAAATCAGTCATAGAAGCCAATAGAAGCACACAAAACCCAGATGCAATAGTGCAACCAGACGTTCCACAAATACCCATCACAAATTTTTTTTCAACCGAGTCGATGGGTGAAATGGCCATGGCTTGGGCAGAATGGATGGCAAAGGAGAAACCAGATGTTTTTGGAACCTCGAGTCAACCATTGCAGCAGGAGTATCTAATTCAAACACTGAGCTCACCTCGAAAGAAACTAGCTACAGAGATTGTGCTACCTCACATACCAGAGGGAGTACAGGTGGACCCACAACTATTAGGTCATGTCGGGAAGCTCAAGTATTCTGAACATGACATAGCATATGAAACCAAATATCCAGAGCTTGCACCACAGGTATTTATGCATAAAATAGCCATGAACCAACTCGGAGAAACCATCACTCAGCCACACTAGTGGGCCACTAGACTGGACAAAACACGAATTCTAGGGTTGTTGAAGATACCACACTTTGGCAGAGGACAATATGCGATGGCATGCATCAAGAAACTATTAGCAGTTACACATGGAGGGAATATGTGTATGGACAAATCCGTCCCCATAATTGTTGAACTTATCACATAGATAATAGGCCTACCCATCGGGGGTATGGATCCCGCATTGATTCTGCACGATAAGTCTGAGGAAAAAACATTGGCAGAAGAGATCAAGAAGAAATATGGCATCGACAGGGGAACAAGAGGCATTATAATTAAATGAATCAAAAATGTCGCGGCATAATTGGGCACAAAAATCTTAGCCTACAAACTGCTACAAAAATGCCGCAAAGACAAAGTACTGGCAGGAGTCATTGTTGTTGCAGCTCAGTGCACAGAAGGCACCTTCATGAGTTGGGTGCCATACCTATCAAAATTGTTCCAAGTAGAATTCAAAGACACGCAGGACACAGGTATGGAATTTCATTACTCATGGTTGATCACTCTCATAGCTTTCATGGGATGGTGAGAACCAGAATATGTCATCTTTGCTACCACACCATAGCCAGAAGGAGCAAGATATCGCATCCTGACATCCAAGCCACTAGAAAATCATAAGAGAGAGACTAGAATAATATTTGAATCTTACCTATGAGAGATATAGGAATCCATCAGCAAGGCATGGAGAATAACACCAGAGACTGCCGCATGATACGGGGACATCACTAATTTCTAGGCTAGGAGACAAGCCATGTGGATACAACCAAGGCAGGACCCGGATAAACAGTGGCTACAGATGCACTACTACGTCACAAGGGGTGATATCAACATGATCATTTGCGAATGGCCTGATGAATGGAGCATTCCAACCATACCCAGAGTAGTACCGGGACAAACATCAGAAGGAGGGGCTACACAAGTGGAGACACAGCCTCCACAAATCCTAGTACCCAAGAGATGAAGAACGGGCCAAACCAAGTCAACTTAGGTAGATAGCAGCTCAGAGCAGTCAGGGACCCATAAAGGGAGGACAAAACCACCCATCCGACTAATGGATAGAGGAAACTGACTGAGGGAGCATAGTAAAATGCATCGAACCCCATCACACAAGAACCAGGGGGAGATAAGAGACTAGTGGTATAGGACGCAGGTGCGTGCAATAAAATGAAAGAAAAATGACCACCACCGAACTACACAATCACTGAGGATGATGGAGAGATGATTTCTAGGATGGTCCAAGACTGCCTCGAAAAATATTTTGATCATGTCGTGCACCACAGGGATAAACTGGAGAAGGAACTAACAGAAAAGGGATAGCTTCTTAAGAAATTTGGGGAATCCCAGATCACGAGTAATAGTAGAGTCATTGAGACATTGAACACACAGACCATAGAAAGGGTGGAGGTAGAAGAATGCGACCGAGTTCTTCCGATACCACATGCAAATTCCATAGTCTATATAAATCCTAGCATGCTGCGAATGGATGAAATTGTGGGACAGACACCACTGAAGGATTTGGATAATATCCAATTTTTCCTGACATGGATGCCATCAAAATAATTATACAAACTACAGTTTAGCGTCGACCATGAGATATAGTCTCGAGCACATAAACACTTAGTCGAGCTACAACAAGTAAAAAAGAAGTGTGAAGCGCTAGAAACAGTTTGTGCATAGGCCAAATCTGAGACTCAAGAGGATAAAGAATGTAGAAACAAGATGGAACGTAGAGTGGAAGAAATTTTTTGGAAACTCCTAGCTACTGTGCAAAGAAATGAACTCCTAGCCACAGAGAAGATTGACCAGATTGTGCATGCAATTGATGAGTATTAGAAGGATATCAAGACTCTCCACGGAAAGATTAAACTGACAACTATACCAACAGTGAAGGAGAAATGAAAGAAGGAAGTAGGAATGCAACTGTAGGAGCTAGGAAACCAGGTCAGCATGGCATCCGACTTGCTGGATAATGCAGCACAACTTTGGACAAGGATGGAAGAGGATCCTCAAGTCCAACACTGGAGGAGGAGAGGATCAATGCAATAATCTAAGAACTCAAGCGGAAATAGAAGATCATACCAATTCCAAAATGAGTCAAGGGAATGCAAGAGTTGAAGAAGATACAGGCAGAACTTATCACTGCACAAACACAGAAACAAGAGCGTCAGGCTCAAATAGAACTGTTGCAGGAATGGGTAGCAGAAATACTTGCGCAAGTATAAAAAGACAGAAACTAGATAGCACAGACTCATCTAGAATGCACAGGATTTATGAGTGAGGAAGTGATAGCTCAGACAGTCGACACCATCAAGGAAAAAAACACTCAAGCATTGACAAAAGTGGAAGAGTTGCAGGAACAGTTCCAGATGATCACCAAGGAGATCGAGGAAGCACAGATCAATTAGGTGACTCAAGGCGAGTCACGTGTCAGTGTTTGGGGCCTATTGGCACTAGGCCAAAGGGGAAAGAAGAATGATAGTGAGAAGTGTGCACAAAGAAAGCAACAACTGGAGGAAGAACAGCATGCATGCATGCAAGAAAGTGTGCACAAGGAAAGCGACAACTGGAGGAAGAATAACATGCGCATGGGAGAAAGACCTAACATAAGAAGGGTTAGGGTTTTGGTAATATTCTGAAAAAAGGTTGAAGAGCCCAAAATGTATAAATATAGATGCGAAAGTATCACTTAGTAGTATTTGTTATGTTATGTCTTGTGGTTTTTGTTGTTGTTTTAATTAATTGTGCGGATGGATGATATTGTATTTGTTGTTATGAACCGATTTTGTAAGCTATTGAGAAAAGGATATATGAGGGAAGGTAGATCTGAGTATTAGACCACAGGCTATGGATTCTAGTGCGATCTAGTTCGCCTCACATGGATCTTACCTAGTTTAATGGAGAATTGTACGCGCGAGGCGCCAGAAGTACAGAACTATCATAATACAAGAGCCAAGAGCCAAATATTTGTGGACATAGCCCAAGAGGGGGTGAACCACGGTAATACTCATGTATTATGTCGAATGTATGCATGTCTCTTCTTTCTTTTAGCTATTAACGGTTAAGCTTGATGGATGAGTTAATACATTGTTATGAATCTATTTACACTTTGCTTAAATTAAATTGTTGGATATGCGGAGGTGACTCCAAGGAATAAGTAGTTTCCCTTATAGCTCACAGTATCCAGCCTTACTCAAGAAACCCCTATTCCTTACTCTATCCTAGGATGTAAACACCTGAGTCTTACGGCCACCCATTTAAAGCTATCTCGGGTGAGACTGTGCAAGTTTACCAGGAGGGCCGATAGTTTTAGAGGCTTTGGTGGAACCCCGAATGACATGAACCCTGGGTCAATAACTCAGACAACCCGAGAAGGGAAATGATAAAACCAACACGGTATATTTGATTTTTTTGTCTTTTTCAATATTTCAAAATCTTGAAAAAGAATAAAACAATGCTACGTTACAAAGGAGGAACGAGTGTCGCAAACATACTAGTTCCAAGAGAGAGAAACTCATTGATGCTCAGAGCAAGGAAACATGTGCAGGAAAAGGACACTTGGGAAAATTCTTCCATGGGTCAAGGTGTTAAGACGTAGAGGCAAAGTGCTACAAGGCTTGTGTATAAGGCATGCTTCAAAGGTTCAGTCGAGAGCCACATGGATTCGGCATTAGGCCAAAGACGTAGGAATGCAAATGTGATTAATAGGACACAATGATAACGTTCTTCAATGTAATTTTAAATGATCCCATAGAAGGAAAGCTCGGTGGTTTTTCATTTTTAGAGAGTCTGGAAAAGCACAAAAGAAGACTCTACTGGGGTACCTTTTTCAAAGATAGTCTAGTTGGTTCGAAAAAAAGATAAATTAGCACCAAAAAGACGTCTATTCAAAACCATTTTAACGAGTGTGACACAGACAAGATCACTTGGCAATCTTTTCAATTTTAAGGAGTTTGAAAAGAGATTAACTATGGACTCATAGCCTTTTTCTATATTTAGTCTCCTTAGCCCAAAAAAGTATAAAATCTACTAAAGAGAACTCTCTCGGGGAGACAAATCTCCTGAGGTGTACCTTTTTCCTCCTTAATCTATAGGCTGGAAAAAAGGGGTAAAATCATGCCAGTAGATTTTTTTCTGAACCAATTAATGAGTGTGAAAGAACAAGGTCACTCAGTGATCTTTTCAATTTTAAGGAGTCTGAAAAGAGCTTAACTATGGACTCTGTAATCGATGTTCTTCTAGACTGGTTTAACGAGTGTGAAGAAATGAGCTCACTCGACGATCTTTTCACTTTTAGGGAGTCTGAAAAGATCTTAACTATGGACTTCATGGGGGTTCCTTTTTCATAAAATTAGTCCCTCAGGCCTGAAAAAGGGTTAAACTTATACCTAAGAATACTCTTCTAGCGAACCGAAGTTCCTAGAGTATACCTTTATTTGTACAATTGACCATCCAGACCGAAAAAGGGGTAAACTACCACCAGACAGACGTGCCTTCAAATTTTAATTTGGTGAGAGTGAAGGACAACAAGATCACTCAACAATATTTTCATGTTTAGAGAGTCTGAAAAGGGCTTAAAGAAGATTCCAAGGGGCTATGACTCATGTATGAAGCTGGTTCAGGTAGAGCCCATTGCTAGGCTTAGACCAAGAGTCTCTTCAGTAGTCAACTTGGAAAGTCTCCCAAAAGGGAAGAAAACACAAACCACGATGTAAGTCCTCCCACGGTATAGAAACCGTAGTAATGGCTTCAAGGATAGCCTCATTTGAAGGCAATTCAAAATTCGAGAAATCATGCAAATGAGGGTCGACAGTCCCAAAGGGTGAAGTAAACTAACCATATTTCATATGATGATGCAGGCTTTGGCTAGGAATGGCAGAGTCTACAGTGAAGAATCACAAGCATGAGGGCTTGAGGATCTACAAACAATGAGATCAGACTTAGAAGGAGACTCGAGATCACTTGGACCTAGAGGGGGAATCAAGGGCTCCCATGCACCCATTGGATAAACCAATGGATCAATTTTTGAGACCAAGTCTCGAGAAGGAAAACATGATTTCATAGGTTCCTGCTCAAAATCAATTGAGCATCAAGGATAAGACGCCACATAATTAACCCATAGCAGGGTAGAGTCTACATGAACACTAGGAACATATAAAGGGGCATCCTGAACTAACTTTGAATTAGGATGGTGATTATCATATTCCAACTAGTAAATGGTGATAAGGCTTTCATTATGAGGGAAATGCATCACCTAGAAGAGCGTAGACACCACAATGTTCATAGAATATACATAATCATGCCTAAGAAGCATATTGAAATCTAACAAGCCTTGCACCACTATAACATCAACAAGGACAGTCTTCCCACCTAATGAGATAGGTAACTGAGTAAGAATCCCCAAATATTCACTAGGACGTCTGTCAAAATCCAACAGCTCATGCGAAGTAGACACAAGCTCGGGAGATCCCAAGACTTTCCAAACTAAGGGTAAAATAATTGTAGAGGATCCTTCATCCACAATACATCGATAAATTTTTGTTGAATTAACTTCAACCCTTGTTTGAAAAGGTGCAGAAGAAGGAAGATGAGGCTCAACAAGATCATTCCAATCAAAGGAAACCATCTTAGGGCTTGGAGGGGGTGTGCTCGGAGCGAGTGGAATGCCCCCTTGTTATGAAAGTACTGAAATATAAATGCTAAAAACATAGTCAGTGGACAAATCACTCCCCAAGAGAATAGTGGGATCAGTCAAAGACTGCATTAGCATGACCACTTTGGTAGACTCGACACTCTCCAAAAGAAGAGTGGGATCAGTCGAAGACTGCATCGGCGTGACCACTTTCTCAACCAATGGTTGAATAGGCTATGAGACTACATGGTCTAAAGGCACCTCACCCCCCAAAATAGGAGTGGGATCAGTCGATGACTACATCGACATGACCACTTTATCAACCAATGGTTGAATAGGTTGTGGGACTACATGGTCTAAAGGCACCTCAGCCCCTAAAAGAGGAGTGGGGTCAGTTGATGGTTGCATCAGCATGAACCCTTTCTCAACCAATGGATGAATAGGCTACGAGTCTACATGGTCTAAATGCACCTCACCCCCCAAAAGAGGAGTGGGATCAGTCGATGACTGCATCGACCTGACCACTTTCTCAACCAATGGCTGAACAAAATACGAGAAAACCTCAGAAGACTCAAAATCAGAAGAGCTTGCAGACAGGGACCAAAATATTTGGACCTATGGAATTCCAGGGCATATATGAGTAAGGTGATCTCCCTTGTAAAGATTACAAGGGAACTTAGGTTTATGTACTATCCATCCAGGTTTCTCAATAGAATCAGTGCCCCCAGCATGACTGGCAGTGGTTGGTTGCACATCTCCAACGTGACTTGCAGAGGTTGGTGATGGGTCGATAACGTGATTCACAGAGGCTACAGACCCATTGCCAGTATGACAAGCAGGGACTGGACTTTTTTCCCCAACATGACTGGCAAAGGTTCTGTGCCTTCCCTTAACATGACTTGCAGAGGCTGGTGATTTCTTCTTCCTATTCTTCCTCTTTCTACTTTGTTTAGACTTTTGGTTACTAGTAACTGTACTTTCACCAGAGGCAGGAGAAGAAGGAGAAGAAGACTTTTCTTATGAAGGAACATCAACATGGTGCCCATGACATAAGGTGATTAAATGAGAATCATCAAGAGCATTCGGGACATTTGGAATGGTACCCAACCAAACCGATAGTCCCACATTCAACCCAGGAATGTACAAAGTGGCCATCAAAGGGACACCAATGTTTCCGAAGAAAGGAAAAGCACAAGAATACCCTTGTGAAGGGGTTCCTTGGTTGGTATCGTCAATAAATTTAGCCATGAAGATCTTATGCACAAGTTCTCCCTTTGAGGGATCATTCAAGTCCATAAAAGTCTCACACACTGACTCTGGTGAACCATTGTTATCAAAACAACACCTATAAAGAGGCAACTCCATGTTTCTAAGTGAAAGAAAAAGAAGTCCTCATGACCAACGGAGTGGGTGGTATACCACCCTAGGTCAGAGACAAAAATAAATGACTGGCTAACTCAATATGGAAAACTAGGGAACATAGAGCACAAACTAAAAGTTCCTAAAGGAAAATCAAGAAAACAACTAACTAGTTGGAAGAACAATTACACCATCCAACACTAGAGAAACTTACCGGTGCAAGTGAAACTCGAAAATGGAAGCACCCTATGGGTATACTCTGCAAAGAATGGCCTGATGTCTGCCATAGGTACCGTAGTATACTCCCACAATCACCTGTGTAAGTCCCTATAATAAAGGCAACTAGGTTGCTAGCTCATGAACAATAACCAGGTGGGTACAGTCCACAGTCGGGTGGACCGCAATGAGCAGGGTATCAAGCCTTAAACCTATCAAGGGTATCAAAAGAAAGTGTTATGGAAGATGAATAAGGACCTTGAATGGATTCGAGACCCACGAAGCTCCATGGCAAATGCGATCAACGTAATCCCAAGATAAGTCCTCTATATGCATTCCTCCGCTACGATTGGTCCAACTTTGGAGGGGTTATCTCTACTACCTTTTTGCACACGACCTCGTGTTTAACCCCTGTGTTAAAGGGGTGTCCCGGATAATTTCCACGTTACTAGAATTCTTCACTCCCTAGCACAGACTCCTATGTTTGTTTTGTAGCCTTGAAGAGTTTCCTCTCCAACCTAAATCAAGGCTCTAGCCTAATCTAGTTAATGGACCCTACAATCACAAAGCCTAATCAATTTTAATTAAGCATTGATTTTAAGGCTTGATTTACTCAAAAAGTGTGGTAGTGCAACTGATGTTGTTAAGACTCTTGCGAAAAAAGAAACTTATAAGAACACTAGCAAAGAACGATTATCTTTCTTATTTTTCTTTTGAAATGCTTTTAAGATGAGAAGAAAACACAACACTATGCTAATTTCTTTTTCTTCTTTCAAATAACAATGAAAAGAAAATTCCTAGAAAGAAAGAGACCTAAAATCTAATTTTTATATATATTTTTTCTTCCAATTAAAGCAAAAGTAACAAAAGATTCTAAAATGCAACTCATTTTTCTTAAAATTCAAGCTAAAAATAAGTTAAAAAAAAAGCTAGGAAAGAAAAGAAATATTTAAAAGAAGAGAAAATTGACATCAAACCTAGGCTCAAAGACTATAACTACAGAGACCAGGACTAAATCAAGAAACCCCTGATAAGTCAGACTTCAATCGGGGGAAAGGATGACTGCCTCTCCTTAATAAAAAGGCTTCCTAACACAGGCACGCTACTGACACTTAAGCAACCTGCATATGTATGTGGGTTGTCCAAAGGTAGGGCGCATATGTACATGGGTGGACCTTCTGAAGGCCACAAACACCTCTATAACTCCTTAAAAAAAAGAAAACAACGGTCAAAGGAACAAGGCAGGGAATACTTGTATGGCAGACCAAAATCCCTTAAAGACATGGTAACTTACAGAGAACTCAAAGAGGTAATTAAACCAATTAAAACACCCAAACATATCCCCAAAAACCCCTAGAGGCTCCCCAATATGGTCGCCAATTCTTCTATAGTGGGAAAACCCCCCTACAGACTACACTAGGGTTCTAAAGTCCAGGCAGAGCTAACTGTCTAAAGTCTCCTACTTTTAATAGCTATCCCGAAAACACCCCACATTCATATATAAAGTACAAAGTATATGGATTCGGTAGTCTTAACTTAAACACTACATCCGGTGTTGATCCCTTTGCGCTCAGTCATTCCTCGACTGCAAATATCCTCCCAAGGCTAACCTGCATTCACCAAAATAAAAACAAGAAATTACAAACATGCATTCTATATATGAATTAGTAGGTTAGATGTCATAACAAAATGTAAATCAAACATAAATATTAAACGCATCATGTGGCAGGATGACAAAAGTACTTCTTTATATTAATCTCACAAAGTCACTTACAAAGCGAGATCAACAACTACTCCTCGAACCTGGTCCTAGGATCCTCTTCACCAAACTCCAACTGCTTCCACGTATCCTTTCTCTCTCACAAATATCTCTAGAGAATAGGCATAGGTTTATGGATGAGGAAAAAGGGTAAGAATGGGAAATTCTGGCTCAAACTCACAAGATCGCTGCAAATTCTTGGGGCAAGGGGGAAAAGAAAAATGAGTAGAGTTTCACAGTTTCTATGTTTCTACTTGGAATGGGACCCCAACACCTCTTTTTATATGCCAAAAAGATGGTTATTCAGTTGGGTTATGGGATATAGGAAGTCAATTGGTTAGGAAACCACCCAATAGCCTGTAATCTCAACGAATCCCTTGCAACTTTTTATTTTTTGAAACTTTTATGAGTATATGTGAGCTGTAATGGTGCAGCTAGCATATGTACATGGGCATAGTGGCGCAACTAGTGTACATACGTGGGCAGTAGTGGTGTAGGCAAAATACATCTTCAAAAATTTGGTTTTTAAGAAGAGTTATTCAGTATTGGCTTGGAAAACATAGTAAGTAAGATGGCTTGCTACTAAGTATGCATGTCTAGTGCAAATTAGGGTTATAATAGCAGGGACTAGGTTCTTTCCCCCAGCATGACTTGCAGTGATTAGTTGCACATCTCCAACATGATTTGCATAGGTTGGTAATTTGTTGACCACATGACTCACAAAGGCTACAAACCTATTACCAGTATGGCTAGTAGTGACTGGATTTTTTCCTTGATATGACTTACAGAGGTTGGGTGATTTTCCCCAGCATGACTTGCAAAGGCCAGGTTATTTCCCCCATCATGACTTTCAAAGGCTGGGTACACATATCCAACATGACTTGCATAGGTTGGTGATTGTTAAGAACCAAACATCAATATAGCATATAAAAACCTCAGGAAAAGTACTCAACACCTTGAAAAAGAGATAATTTCAGATAATAAGCCTCTTCGAGGGGGCAACCTCCTTTTACCCCACTTAAATGTTCAAGTACAAGATGATTCAAAATGAAAATGTCTCCTTGGTATATATAGGAGACTAGTTGGTATAATTACAAATAATGGCTTAAAGCCGACATAATTAAAATAACATTACTAATCTAAATTACAACTAATGGCCTAAAGCTGACATAAATAAAACAGCATTACTAATCTAATATGCCCCAATTAAGGGGTAATGAGCCAATATTAGGGCTTAACATGCCCCTCCCCTTGAGACAAGTGTTGTCCACAACACTTGAGTAACTCTGGATACTTCTGTATAAAAGACTCATCTTCCCAAGTGGAATCTTCAGCCGGTAGTTTCCTCCATTTAATGAGATACTCTGAAATGGATCTATTCCTTAGTTGGAAAATTCTTGTGTCAGTGATGGCTTCAAGCTCCAATATGATTTTTCCTTCCTCGTCAAGTTCTGGCAATATAGTTTGAACTGGGATCTTGTCGCCTATAACCTTCTTTAAGCATGAAACATGGAAAACTGGGTGTAC